>JANKKB010002212.1:18987-36238 GCA_026225775.1 Bursera palmeri
ACAATTACATATATATATATATATATATATATTTTTTTTTTTTTCAAGTTCTTGGTCTTCTCTTAGTTTATGATTTATGGCACCGACTGTTTTCCTTAGGGAGACATTACTTTGGGTGGTCATGAACCCGATTATAAGCCAGTAAGAAAGTAAGTTGCCGAATCGTGTTATGTGCCTCGCTAGCTTGCATGAGCATCAACTATTTCACTTGCGTGATGGGCGCTTGACTTTCTGCATAAATGATTAC
Source organism: Bursera palmeri (assembly GCA_026225775.1). Lineage (NCBI taxonomy): Eukaryota > Viridiplantae > Streptophyta > Magnoliopsida > Sapindales > Burseraceae > Bursera > Bursera palmeri. Next base: position 19,235 of record JANKKB010002212.1, read on the forward strand.
ATACATAAACTCCTAAGTAATCATCACTACAATATTAAATTATGAATTAATGCACATGCTAGCGACCTTATTATCGGATCATGCCTAATTCTTCCACGCATACAGTTGGATATTATATTCCCTTTTGGAAATAAACCAAGAGGAAAAAAAAAAAGGAATTCGGTATCAAATTAAAGCAATAATTGGAAATAATTAAGCACTTTAGGAGGTATATATAAGGGTTTTCAACTTTAAAAGGATTTAATTTGGAATCATTTATAACTTATCTTTTCAAAGCTTATTCATGGAAGTTTCGGGTTCATTGATTATTTACGTGCAAGGCGCTTGAACGAAGTAGAAGTAGAAGTAGAAGTAGAAGTAGAAGTAGAAGTTAGAAGTTATAATAAAAGAAGCTTTTCCGGCGGTTCGAGACTTGGACGGCAAAATGATTGTAGAATTGGCACTATCCTAACAATAATAGCACATAATAATTGACAGGCAAATTGAATTTCAAAGTACTAATTATTGTTGAAATCATAGCTTACAGTTGACGTCTGTGCCTCGATCAACTTCCAATTTCCAAGTAATAAATGTGCCACCTGGCCTGTCAGTTAGTCTCCGCCGACCTCTTAACTAAATTACGATGCGAAATCTTAACCGAATCAGAACATGATTGATTTCTCCATGTACTGATTACTGAAACTTGATTGATTTGATTGATCTCGGGAATGGCGGGAAATTTATACAATGGAACGACGGCCTACAAGGCGAAGCCAGTTTACCATATTTGCTCTAATTTTGCAAAAACGAAATTATTTAAATGACAGAAGAAAGGTATAATTAAAGGGCCCAAAAGGCTCATTTAAGTCTTAAACCCAGAGACAAAGGGCCTTTTTGTTATGGCCCAAACCAGTTTGTATGCTTCTTAAAACGGCAGCGTGTTACTGACAAAAAGTGCAAATTGTATTTTCTTAAAAAAAAAAATAAATAAACGCCAAGTTTTATGAAAAATATATACAGAGGGCTGGAGGATTGCGCACATGATAGATGATACATGTGGAGAAGCTAGGGACACAACGCACTGATTTTTTTTTCTTCATCACCAATTATTCTCTCAACTTCACTTCTACTTATCAAATTACAACTTTGAACCCCCAAGACAAAGATTCTCAATCTCTGCAGCAGCTTTAGTAGCTTCTGCAACCATGACTGTGCTGAACTATATATCAGTCACCTCAACAACAGCGCCAATCTCTCAAGACTCTTCAACTCCTGCCACACCTGACCCAAGACAGACCAAAATTTTACTCCCAAAGAAGAAGCCGTTGAAATGGTCCACTGGCGTGGCACCTGGTGACTACGCCGGCCCACCGACCACCACTAAGCTCCGCAAGTACTGGGGTGGAGAAAAAGAGGACCCTTTAACTTCTGATGAGTTTATTTGGAACAATGACTTCATGGGCCGGATGAAGAGATTGATTGACGAACCTGATGATTCTTCTTCAACTCAAAACACTCCTGTTAAGGTTCTACTTAACTCATTTCTGCCGATTTATTTATTAATTAATAAGTTTTAATTTTTTAATTTTATGAGACCCAATAGATTAAAGCTTAAATTTTCGTTATTTCTCTCTGTGGTAAACAGGAAGACTCTTCTGGTTTCCTAAGCTTAAATAGAGTTATGAGCCTGGACAGGTTTGTTCTCACACTTATCAACTTAAATTCAAGTTACTTCCTCAGAAATTTTGTTATGTTTTATTTCTGTTTTATTATATCCTGAAAATTTGTTTGCGTTATGGACATATTTATAGTGTGGAAGTTGATTTAAGCAAAGAGCTTGCAGCACCTTCTAGGCCTGTGGTAGAGCAGCCAGTGGAGGCTGCCATTCAGGTACGACGAATGGTATTGAATATATGATCATGCCGTTTATATCATGGTAGTTACTCAAAGCTTTTTTTATTTCATATGTGGGAATTGAACAATCATTAGAGCAATGGCAGCACATTACGCAGATGGAAATTGGCACCTACTCGCCGTGAGCAAGAGAAGTGGGATAAAGCAACTAAGGCAGCAACTGGTGGCAGTGTAAGTTACCTCATCTTACTGGTAAATGATTTGTATACTGTGGGGGTAAGCCAAATGAATAAGAAAGTATACGAATGCTGCTACAGATTATTTGGTTAACAATTCTGGATATCTGCTATTTAGGAGTTTATCACTTCTGAAGTCATCCAGACACCCCCTAGCTATCAGTCTTTGATATCAATTTCTTGCCAGTCTTTCAGGCAGGGCCTCTGATATAAACATTGAAAACCACTTCAATCAAAACTTAAGCCATTAGATTAGATGCCTTACTTTTATATTGATTACTCACCTAATCATCATTCCTCTGATGTGGGAATTAATGCTTACAGTTAGACTCCAAAACATGCTTTACAAAGCTTGGAATTGTAATTACTTTTTCTTTTTCTGGTAGAAGATAAAAAAGCGTTTCCTAATTGTATCCATTGTATGCAATATCTTTTATATTGAGTGTTTGGGTTCTGATGTCGTTTCAGCTTGTAGGATGTAATGTTTCGGGAAATAAGACGGCCTCGAGGGGATCCACAAGTATTGGCTGCTCAATCAAGAGAGGAGTATTTCAAGGTATTGTTGCAGAGTTTGGGTACATTTCATCATTTGTTTTATGTTTATTCCTTTTGTGTTTCCATTGCTAGAGAACATAAGGTTCTTTTTTTCTTATTAAGTTTTGCAAGCTCTTTTGCAGTTAAAGAAGAAGTTACAAATCTTCACACTTGGTATAGGTGGTGTCGGTTTAGTCTCAGCTTACTTTTCTTACTCTCCTGAAGTTGCAGCGAGGTAAGAGTATGCTCTTAAATATTTGAACCTTTAAGTGCATTGTATCTCAGCGACTTGCTTTCAACATATAGTTTATTAATGTCAAAAACAAAGATTTGGTGCCTTTGTTTGTGACATTTGACAATATCAGGGTAGGCTGTAGTATCTTTTATATACCTACCTCTTTTTCATTAAATTGTTATAACAACTGTATATGATATACGAAAAAACCAAGTAGGTTGATAAGTTCTATGGATACTTAACGGAATGTAAAGCCTCAAATTGTTTGTATAAGTTTAAAGGGTCTATGGAGTAGGCTATGAGTGAAGGATGATGTTTGAATTTCATTGTTTATCAATTCATTTCTTGATTATTTTCTGTATGCAGCTTTGGAGCTGGTTTGATTGGTTCTTTGGTTTATATCCGTATGCTGGGAAATACTGTGGATTCCATGGCTGATGGAGCCAAGGGGCTTGTCAAGTATGTATTTTGTGATTCCTTTATGTTAACGATCTCTTTTTGATGACTTTCTATGTACTTATTGCATTACCTTGGCATTCTTGGTACTGTAACATCAATTAGGTTATTGACACTTCTTTGCTATTTGACTTAAGCCATTAATATGTTGATAAGGCCTAGTTTCTTTGGGTGAGATTGGCTTTTCAATTGGAAATTATTGATTTATAAATGCAATATGATATACACATAACTGATTGTTGTTTACCATATAATTTGATTATAAATTTAACTTGTTTGTCAACTTGATAAATAGTGGTTTTGTTTGCAGGGGAGCAGTTGGGCAGCCAAGGTTGCTAGTTCCTGTTGTGTTGGTCATGATCTATAACCGGTGGAATGGGTAAGAAACATGTGCTAGCTTGCTTTTTTTGGTTCATTGCTTCATCTCATGAAACCTCTTGTCAAAAGTAAACAATGTAAACCTATATACATAGATTATTATTCTGAATTGATTGTTGGTTATTTTTTTTTTTTCCTTTTTTTCTTGGATCTTTGCCTTATTGTTTTTCCTTTTGAGTGTGGTTTGCTTAATATTTTTGCCTTTTTAATGTAATGCCTGAGCTTCTCAGTTTGTGGTCACAGGTTGACTTCTTAATCAATATTATATTAATTGATTTTAGTCTTATGTTGTGATTCACCTGAATGGAGAGGTCAAATTTCTAGTTTCCCAATTGTCAGTGAGTAAAGAAAGGAAGATAAGAGGGAGCATTGAACAGTCCATGGAGTATATCCTTTCATTGTGTTCTTATAGATTGGTACTACTTCATTTGATTGAGAAATTTAGTTTCTGGTACTGTATTAATTTAGTCCTTTCATTCTATGCATTAGACAATCTTTTTAGTTGCAAGAGAATTTAATTTCCTCTTTCAAATAATTCTTCTTGATATCTATGACTATGAGCTTTTGCAGTTGCCCTGTCCACTGGTTACATGTAAATTGATTACATTGATGTAAATTGATAAATGTGATAAGAATCAAAATTTGAAAAAAGATCCAATTCTAATGTACTTTATTAGTAAGTCATAGTTTAGTCTAGGATTAAAGATAGGTACGTCAAGTCTAGCACCTCATTCCTCCCTTAGATTTGATGCTGACAGTATTATGCTATGGTACAGGATCCTTGTTCCAGAATATGGATTTATGCACTTAGATTTGATACCAATGCTGGTGGGATTCTTCACATACAAGGTTGCCACTTTCATCCAAGCTTTAGAGGAAGCAATCCCTGTTGTTGAGAAAAATACCCAAGTTTAATATGAAGTATCTTCATGAATTGAGGAGATTCTTTAGTGGACTACCCAGAGGTGATTTTTTTCCAATATTATAATTGCTTCCACTTATGCATTAGTGTTTATAGTTTACAAAGTTTGGGGCTACTTTTGGTTCCAAAAGAGATTCCGTTATCTACCACATTTTACTGGCAAATATTCTCTGCTTGTTTATTTTTGTTAAAAAAACAAAAAATCATATACAAATTTCCAAATTTTTTCATTTGAGATATGTTTCCACTATTAATTGTTCACCCTTGCAACCTTTTGGGGCAAGTTTCAATAAAAGAGAATAAAAACTGGATCACCCAGATATGCAGAAATAGTCCAGTGGGACTTAAGCTTGACACCTATTTATTATAAACTTGCCAAAACTTTTATGTAAATAGAAGCTAAACTATATTTCTTATATTATTTTCATTTGGTTGTTGTTCTTGTTGTAAATTGTCCTGATTTGAAGTAATGGTCTTGCCTGGTTCAGGGTGAAGGAAAAGGGTGATGATCATGCTTTGTTGATTGGGATTTTTTCCATTGATGAATAATGGGCGCTATGGAAGGTTGTCGAATGGCAAAGAGATAGGATCTCATAATTTTCTTTTTAACTCTCGGTATTTGAATTTATTTTTCTTAAAAAAGTACACTAGTATATTGTAATTTTTACTTGTATAATTTACATATTATATGAAAAAAAAAAAAAAACCAACATTCAATTTGAGGTTGGGAAACTTCTTAATTTTGAAAAATCTTGGAGAGAGTTTTCTTGTTAAATTTCATCGTAAGGCATCTCTATAAAAAATAGCACAATTTATTATATTCGATCAAAAGTTGCAGCACTCACCAAATTAAGAATGAATAGACTTTCCATTGGGTTCCTTGAATCAAACATTTTTGCCAAAGGCATGTTTCACAAACAAAAACGCTCTTATATTGGTTTCTCTGCTTTCGTTCGTCAACTCTTAATATATAAATAACTCTTCGTCTGTATCATCCTCTAGACTCCATTTTCAGATCTCAGTCTCACGACAACTTTCTTCTTTGATTTGTTTTGTTCAGTCCTCTTCCCGTATTTTTGAACCGTACTCTGTTAACCCATTACAAATTAAAGGCTGTATTTCTTTTGTGAATTCAACATAAGATGAGTCAAACATATACCAATCCACATCTGTAATTCATGACTTTCCAGATTTAGAGTTGTTCTGCAGTATATATGACTAGAAAGAACAGATTGGTCATATTCTATTACATTTATCTGAATTTCCAAATTTAGAGGTACTAAAAAATGTACTTTCAATTTGTATTATCAAGTGAAATTAGCAATTTAATTTTCTTATGATTGATATGACAAAGTTGATACAAAGTTTACTTGATAGGTAAAAAAGAAGAAAGTTCGATTATTATGGCTGTATAACTAGCATAAATTTAATTTTCGGATGCTCTAATAAAATTCTGTTAATGATTGTCAAAAATCAGTGTCAACCCTGTTTAAACTATATGTAATTTCATAAGATAGTTGAATTAATAACAAAGGAGTATAAGGAATGAGACAAAATGAAGAGTCGAAACTGACATTATTAAAGGGTGTGCTAAACAGCAATTCATTGCTTAGACTGATAGAAAACAAAAGGCTGAACAAAAAAAGAGACTGCAAATTACAACCATTCTAATGAAGATTGCCAATGATGTTCTAATATTGCATCAGCGTTATAGTGATCAACACCACCTTGTTGCTCTAGAAATTTGCAACAGCACTCATCCGAGGGAACTTCCTGCATGCACTAACTACTTCCTCCTCGATTCTTGTTTGGCCCCCTTTTAGGGTGTTCTCCTTCAACCATCCTTACAACCCATTGTGGCTTTCCTGTTCAGAATACCAGATACCCTATAATTACTCCAAACATCATTCCATACCTGTAACCCATCAACACGACTTTCCAACCAAATCTATACCGGCCTCTATATCATCTTCAAATAACGAGGGTGTTTTTGATGTCTCATTAATGCCTCATTGATTCCATAATGGAAATCCATGCAATCCCAAATTTCCAGCATGTGAAGTATTTGGGAAGGTATCAAAATAATTGTCTCAAGGTATAGGTCCTGAGTTGGTTCTTTGACAAGTTTATAACTTGAAGAAAATTTAATCTTGTCAATTGCCATGGAATCTTTCCAATAAACTTGTTTGAAAGAGAGGTCTAAGGATTTGAGAGCATGCAAATTTTCTGGCATAGAAGGAATACAACCTACCAGATTGTCGTGAGAAAAGTTCAGGAGTTGAAGTGCATGAAGTTTTCCAATTATTTCTGGAATCTCCCCATTATAATAAAAATCAATAGCTGTGAAATAGTAATGATTTTCACTAGTTGGATCACAAATCCTTTGAGTTTCACAATCACCGAATCTTGATAGCATTTGGACTTTTAATTTGAACCACTAAAATTATTATTTGAGAGATGAAAAATTCTCAACTTAGGAAACAAATAGTTGGCCACAAAAGAACTTCTAAGTTTATCCACTAGTAGGTCCAACCAATGCAGGAATGTATCATTTATTATGTTGTTTCCAAGAGCTAGAACTTCAAGCATGACCGTTGACCAAAGATCACAAGTTAAGGGTTCTCAAACGGTTGTCTTTTGCAACATTTTTGGAATAGTGCCATAAATTATGTTCTTTTGCACATCCAACACATGAAGTCTACTAATGTTTCCCATGCATTGCGGTATGGTAGGACTCAAGTTGTGATTAGAAAGATCTAGAATCTCTATGGTAGTCATATTGCAGATTAAGCGTGGTATTCCCCTGTCAATTTGTTGTTTGACATGCGAAAATAGCTCCAAGTTAGGTGGTCCTTGGAGCAAGATGGAATAAAGGTCTAGATACTCAAGATTCTTCCATAGAAACTGCTGATCTATACTCGTCGGGAAGTTATGGGAAAGATTTAGCCAAAACAAAGTATCCTTTCCAATGTCTAACATCCAATTGGGAATTCGACCGTAGATTTTATGTCAGAAAGGTCTAACCATTATGAGTTGGTCTTTGACATCTTAAGAATTCTGGGAAGCGTATAAACCCAATCTCAAAAGTTCAGGAAAGAAAGAGTTGACTTTGAATGTGGTGTTCAATAGCAGACTGTTCTGTGAAAGAACAAGCGTATCAAGGTTTTGGAACCTTGCAAATAACATGTAAAGCTCTACGGTGCCACTTAAATTGTTTGAAGAAAGTATCAAAGTAGTCAGATTCATAAGTCCAAAAATTGAGCTTGGAATTGGGCCATGCAACCTATTCTCACTCAAGCCGATGATTTGCAACGAGTTACTCTGAAATTCATCAATACGGCCAGTCAATTTGTTATTCCTGAGATCCATGTGCTTCAATAATGGAGAGTGAATAACCAAGGTGCTATAGTACCAGTGAAAGAGTTATTATGTAAATCAATACAATAAATTTCGAAGCCCACTTATTTGAGAAGGAATTGGACCAACTAGTTGATAAATTTAGAAAAGAAAGTTGGGTTAACTTTGACAAAAATATCTGGAAATTCACCAATGAAATTATTGTATGAAAGATATAACAAACGGAGCTGTTCAAGATTTGAAAGAGATGATGGGATATGACTAATAAAATTGTTAAGTGAGACACTCACAAAAGTAAGTTGTGTAAGGTTGTCAGGTGTTGCAGGAGCTATCCCAAGGAGAGTGCAGTTAGAGAGCTTCAGATACTGCAAAGACACCAGCTTGCCGATTGAATTAGGTAATTCTCCCGACATTCTCATTGAAGAGACATCCAAAACCTTGAGGGAACTGCTCCAATTAGTTTTTGGAAGATTATCTGTCAAGTTGGAGTTGCATGCCAAACTGAGGATTTGAAGATTTGGTACTGATTCCAAGTTGGAAAGTTCCCTTGCAATCCACAAACGTCGAGACTCAAAGAAGCTGAAAGGAAGATAGATTTGTCAAGGAACTAGGATTATCGTGGACATTTCCAGTAAATCGAGAATAAGTTCTTTGAATCAGCCCTTTCAAAACAGGAGTCTCGAGTCTCAGGCTATTTTCACCAATATAGTGAGTAAAGTCAAGAGTCAAGCCAAGCAATTAAATTAGACGAAGAGAGGTAAGGGAAACCATTTTGGAAAGGTGGAGAATTTCAGATGGAATATGACCACTGAATCTTTTGAGTGGGAGAGGTTAAAGTGTGTCAAACTGGGAAATCGACCAAAATTTGAGAGTTGTCGAAATCATTGAAAGTGAGGTTGAGTGTTTGGAGGTGAGGAAGGAGAAACAGGGCTAGTCTTGGGAGGGATGTTGCCGTAAAGTCAACCACAGGGAAGGTCTAGACTTCCATCACAATGTGGGATCTTAATTTCATGGGATGAATGTTTTGAATAAAAATCACAGTAGAAGGAAGAACGGTTGCTTAAACTGGAGCAAAGCATAACTCTCGCCAAGAGAGCATAATTTTTTCAAAACAACACAGAACCCGTAGCCGTTAACCCGTAGAAAATGTCCTTTATACCCTCATACATTTACCAAATGCATCATCTTACACACATTCTTCTTCCTTGTGCCGTCAATCAAACACTATCCATGAATACAAATATAAATCAAAATCATATACCCAAGCTAATGCATCCTCATATAGTTGATTATCGCGGCCAATATATCCATCTGTTGGACCAAGAGCAAAAAGCTAAGACTGTGTATATAATCTTCTCGATTGTTTTCGTTTCATTAGCTGCTTGCAGTACGTTTTTTAACCCTCCTACATTAACCTAACATCAAAATGGCTTCAATTCCATGAAGTGTAAATGGAAATCTGACAGTAGGAAGTCCAGCAATATTCCATTCTTCTCAATTCACTCAAACAAAAAATGTGATATAGAAATTAACGTTAGATTGTAGACCAAAAAAAAAAAGATACAAAACAGAGTCGTACCAACTGATATTTTCGAGCACGATGCCCATACTAAATAGTCTTTTAACAATTTCTTTAAAAGAGAAAATGTGACTTGAAGATGGGCTCCGAAGGCTGTCAAGAGACTGAAGACATGACATATATTTTAAAAGTGGAATCTTATTATTGAGTGGACTAAGCTGAGGTTACCATTTACCAAGTCTTGGTCCAATGACAAGAAACTATCTACGTTAATAATCTAATTAAATAGTGTTTGTTTTACAAAGATAAAATATCAATCCTTGTGATGCTTAACATGAAGACTTTGGTTGATATTAAGAGAATCTAATAATCTAAAACAGTAAGTTACATGCTGTGCTGATCACATATGTTGAAGTCAACACGACCCAAAAGCCAAAAGCCATTATATTTATGTCACGAACTTAAGTAAAACTTAAGATCCCAATACACCAATACATAGACATTGGCGAAATTATTCACTTATGGGGGTAATCAAAAGACAAACCTCAAAATGACTTTCTCACTGGTATAAACTACATATACATCATTGTAGTAGCTGGTTTATTATATTCGGATGTTATTCCTCGACGATTTAGAGCATGCATTTCATACATCTGTATTTGACAGCACATGAAAACATGGCTGTACCTTAACCCGTGTTTTGCAAACCAGCAGCGATACCCTTCATTGTCAAAATAAGAGTATCTTCAAGCCCAGGAGCATACTCGCTTGTTGGATTAAGGGTGACAAGCTCTGCAGCCGGCTTGCTTGACTCTTTGTATTTTTTTGCCCACTTTTGCTTGACCTTTGCATGGAAATCGGGTTCGCGTATCTGCTTCAGAGTGTAGGCTTGGCAGACATTAAGTGTTGTGATGTATGCATCACGAAGGCGGAGCCTCTGCTTCAAGTATGGATCTCCTTCAAGAAGATCTTTATGCCCAGCAACCTACATGAAACCAACTTAGATTCTATATACACATTGTTACTTTTTTCTTTCTTTTCCATCACTAAGGCTTCTGCTAAAAAAAGTTGCGATTTGAAGAATCAAACAAATTTGTCTATTTTGCAGTAGAACCTAGAGATGAAATTACCTCCTCAGAGAACACATAATGACTTATCCTTTTTAACTATAAAAATTAATCTTTTAATGTTGCACAATAAAATGTATGATTACGAATATTTATGTCTTAATTTTAAACATTGTTTGTCCCATGTAAGCTCAAAGTTGAAGCAGGTTAGAAGAAATTTCAAGGAATAAAAAGAGGAATGTGATTGTAGTGTTCTAATTTTTTTGGAGTAACTTTAGTATGTACTCTACATTACCTGGAGAAGAAGGCGCTTTGTTTCTTCATAGTTGGTCCTCAATTGCTCTCCAAATGGCTTCAGTTCCTCTGACACAAGGAGTTTGTCATACAAAGCAGCAATGCCTGGATCCCCTTTGGCAAATACCATCTCAACTAAGTCAATTGTGACCCTGAAGAAGGGCCACATGTTGTACATCTCCTGAAGCATTTGGAGATACTTTGGATTCTTTTGAATGACATGCTTAAATGCTGCCCCAACACCAAGCCACACAGGTAGATGAAACCTCGTCTGAGTCCAAGCAAAGATCCATGGGATTGCACGGAGTGATTCGATGCCTCCACTTGGTTTCCGCTTTGATGGACGACTTCCAATGTTCATCCGACCATACTCCATCTCTGGTGTTACCTACCGCACCCAAAGATTAAAAAGTTAAATATTATGGCTAGCATTGTTCATTAATTTACAAAGTACTTGAAACTCAAGGACACTTGGGATAACAGAACAGTCAATACTCTGAAATTGATTAAAAGTTAACGCAAATAAATCAGCAACTGAGATACAACAGCAACAATTTTAAGAAAAAATTAAATTCAATATGTATAACAGTCAACTAAAAACAAGAAAAGAACTATTCAACTTATGGAAAGGTTCAGAATTACTCAAGTTGCTATTATGAAGAATAGTATAAAATGTGGTAAACCATTCTTTCTTTATTTGAGGAGTCAATTCCAAAAATTTCACCAACATTAAGAGAATTTCAGTGCCATGATCAGATCCAACAAACTGAAGAACGAAATGACGAAGGATGAGAGAAATACTGACAAGGCGAAAGTATTCGACAAAACGCGGTTCCTGAAATACTATGGAACGATACTCCTTCGTTGCAGCAACTGCCATCTCATCCATGAGTGAGCGCCATTCTGGCTTCGGTGAGACAGGAGGATTCATTCCATGTTCAAGCGTAGCAGCTGTAAAACGCTGAAGTGTTCTGAAGCACAAGTTCTCCTCCCCAAAAGACTGCTCAATAACTTCACCTTGAACTGTCACACGAAGTGATCCATGAATTGTATCAGGCGGTTGAGACAGTATAGCAAGATGAGTAGGTCCTCCTCCTCTTCCAACAGTCCCTCCTCGGCCATGAAACATTGTGAGCTTAATTCCATATTGCTTTGCAACCTTTACAAGCTCTTCTTGAGTCTTATATAATTGCCAAGCTGCAGACAAACGGCCAGCATCTTTCCCCGAATCTGAATACCCTATCATGACCTCTTGCTTCCCATTGATCCGGTTTTTGTACCAGTCTATTGAGAAGAGACGGGCCACAGCAGCAGGAGCAGCTTCAAGATCAGGAAGCTTTTCGAACAATGGAACAACCCTTAATGGCTGCTTGACACGACATTCACGTTGCAAAAGCTCGACAGCAAGCACATCAGATGGGGCTGTTGCCATTGAGATTATATAGGCTCCAAAGTTGTCTGGAGGAAGTTCTGCAATAACCTGGAACGTGTCCAACACATCAGCAATTTCTTCAGTTTTGGGAAGATCAGGACCAAAAAGAGGGCGTTTGCCTCTAAGTTCGGACAAAAGCCATTCCTGCCTTTGCTCCTCAGACCATTCTCGATAAGATCCAATTCCCAAGTGCTTTGTAATAGCATCCATGACGTCAGTATGCCTTTCAGATTCTTGTCGTATATCAAGTCTTACGAGTGAAAGCCCAAAAGTAGAAACTTGACGTAAGAAATCAAGGAGGCTTCCATCAGCTATTGGCCGATCACCACAAGTGCAGAGCGATCTGTAACAGAGTTCTAGAGGCTCCAAAAACTACGGGAAGTGACAAAACCAATCATTAGAAATAAACTTTCTAACAAATTCAGATTTTTTTCCTTTATTATTATAAATTTAAAGTAAGGGCACAATCAAATATGATTTCTGTAAATTTAATTCCAATCAAATATTTGGTCATTTCAGGCAGTAAATAGTAGTAAATTGCTGAAAAGAAAGAAACCTAGATGTCCTAAAACAATATTGCCAAGGCAACCAAATAATTTGCTTTGGAAACTACCCAGATGTCAAATGGATATAATATAATTTAATGGACTTTATTCATATTTGTGCTATTTTTTTTTTTTTTTTTAGTTTATGTTCAATTTAGTAAAATACATACCGTTTTAATTATTCGACCCATTTGAAATCCTAACCCTAGCATCTCAGCCTCAATCTAGGAGAGAAATTTCAGATATTGCAGCTAATCACAAAAAAATTATCAACATAATATCTTTCTCATTTGAAAAATAAAGAGGATTCAACTTAATATATTATCTTGAAACAAACTTTCACATGTGATGATTCAAACATCCTAGTGATTTAATAAGTCATTAAAAAAAGGACAGACCTGCTCTATATCAGTGAAAGTTGTATCCTCAGGAATGTCAGAAATCCCATTGGCTAATAGATGACGGGCACGTTCCCGTGTATTATACAGCTTGTCTCTCACATCACCAAGAATAACACGATAGGGCTCACTTGGAGGAACTTGTTTCCAGAATTCTGCATCCGCATAGCATTGAGGAGTAAGAACATTGCAGATTAACTAAGGAGGTACACAAGACCTACAGAAATTATATCCTTCCAAAGCTCAAAAAGAAACACCCAAAAAAGAAAAGAGACTGAAAATTTGAGTTTTCATGAAATAATAAACGATTTTAAACCCTGAAGGTCAAAACATAGATTTTAATACAAACCAATATAGTGTTTTGCATCTTTCTTTGAGGATATATGAAGTTCATCAGCACGAGCACGAAGTTCATCACTGCAGCGCCACATTGATAACTGCAACAATAATTTACAAAAGAAAATGGGATAATGCTAACAAAAAAGGCATATAAATACTCAGTGATCAAACCTAAGGCATTTACCAACAAAAGCCAACAAGCTACCAGCTTACCAGCTTAGCCACACAACCCAGGGAAGAATGTAAATGGTAAGAGAATAACTGAAAGCTAAAATATTACAAGAAAGAGTTAAATCATTTTATTACCTCGAACATGAGATCCTCTATTTGGGAGAAGTACAAGTTAGCTGCCATCATTCTAGCCAATAAGCACACATCTCTTGTAACTTCAGAAGTTACCCTGGGGTTTCCTACAGTCCACATCAGACAGATTTAAGATGGTAAAGTATCATCATCATGGACGATATGATTCTCAGAGAGGGAGAAAGATGAGAAATGAAAGCAAAGACACCACATTGAGCAACTAGATAATCGAACAGTGACATTGCAACTATAACCAATTATCTGTCTTAGGCCCCCAATAATCCAAAATGAACACTTCTGTATTTGAACTTTCATGTAAGACAATTCCTTTTTTCCCCCTATTTCGCAGGGCTATCCTACTTCTTTTTTTTTTCTCTCCATATTCCTTCCTTTTACTAGACTTATCTTCAAAGAAAATAAGATAACATCAACAGTTACAATAATGTATCTCTCACTACCTAGCATATGCAAGCGGTAATATGATTACTAAGTATCAATATACTTAGTTAAGATCATCAGGTATGACCATTATAGATGGAGAAAAACATACCATCACGATCTCCACCCATCCAAGAAGAAAACTGAATGAGAGGAGCATTATAAGGAACACGTTTATTTATCCCTATGTTCTTCAGAGCTGTGTCCACACGGCGCAAGAATCTCGGTACACCTTTCCAGATTGTTTCATGGAAGTAGCTCATTCCTGCTCTCATCTCATCTTGTGGAGTAGGAGGAGTCCTTCGAATCTCATCTGTTCGAAAAGCAGCTTGAATCTACACGAGAAGAAAAAGAGATAATTAACAGTAAGCACAGTAGTTAAGCAAATGATGCTGTAAATAGATGAAACTACTATCTTGATTTAAATCCTAATGAGAGTTTCACACAGATCATATCAATTCAAAGTTTAGTTAGGGCTTTGGGACATTAGAAATGTGTTTTGCTTTAATTTTAGTGCAAGTTTACACCTCATATCATGTTAATATATTTTCTGTGTTCAAGCAACTACAGAGAGGAAAAAATAGTTCATATCCAAGTATAGTTTTCAGACAAACTGATTGAGTAATTAACATGATGACAAGCTAAGATATCTGGAGTCATCCTTAAGCTGTTTGCTGCATGTGTCAATACATGATAAAAGCTTTCACCAAGTGATTATATCATTTTTTTTTTCTCAGAAGATGATCATTTTTCATGTTAGAATTAAACATGATATTGTCCTGTTCATTTGGCTAAAAAATTAGGAAAAGAACTACCATATGGACAGACAACAATGTAGAATTAGAACATATTATTCTAATACATAACATAAAGATAAGAGCAACTTCTCCAGATAGTAGTGGTATACTTGAAAGTTCTGTATCCCTACAAGACCCTCACTCAAAGAGACATAGATTATTCCAGAAATATTTATGGACCAAAAGTTGCTACAATGTCTACATATGGGGTGATATTAAATTATCAACATCAAACCTCTCTCTGTAAAGACTCGTCAAGTTCCTGCTTATCATCAGGAGTAATGTCCTTAGCATATAATTGAGATAAACAATTCCGTATCCTGAAAAGACAAATTAAATACATTAATAAATAAAATAAAAAGGAATCAATGAACAAAAGCCTGATCATACAACTCTAGCAAATGGTATCTTAACAACTGAGAATACGTCAATTACATACTGCAAAGAAACTGATCAATAGTTGCAAAGCTGGACAAACAAAGTACACATATATCCTTAACAAAATGCTTTAGCTGTTGGGTTCCTAAGATTCATCCTCTTATTTAAAAAGCAGAAAACTGAGAGTGGATACAAACCGGCCATGCTTTTGAAGCAAAGATCTACGGACAGATTGAGTAGGATGAGCAGTTAGGACCAAATCTACCGTCTGGTTCTTCAGAGCATCGAAAACTTCTTCCGGAGACTTCTTCAGTTTCATGACAAGCCTCTTGATGGTCTCTTCAATGTCTGACTCAGTTGTTGCCGAATTCTCATCAATGAAATCCCCCTTTTTTGACTTGATTCTTCGTCGGTGAGCAATTTGAACTTCCTCAGCCAGGTTGGCCAAGTTAAGCATGTTTGAAAACGATTTGGTAACAACAATAGAATCGCCTGGACCCAAACTCGTAAATACATTTCCAAGCTCCTCCAACTTTTTTGGATCATGCTTCCCTTCATATTCAGCTGAAAGCTCATAACACTCTTGAACCTATAGACCACTTATGATTGTAAATGTCAATATAATGCTATGTTCATCAGTAAATGCCGTGTGCAAGAAGCACTAAAATCCCATCTAATCAATTCATAGAAAAAAAAAAACAATATAAAGAGAAACTCTGCATGAAATTCACGCAGCATGATGCTGGCTTTTTGTTCAGTCAGCCAAACTTTTAAACAAACCAAGATACCATTCATTTCTCAATTTGCGTTATTCACCCTAAATTGAATTGCTCAAAAAAAAAAAAAAAAAAGAAGCAAATGCAACGAAAATGGGAAGATTTGAGTTCTGCGATAGGTAGAAATGGTTGAGAATTCTGTTTCTACTATTAGAAACTGTTAAAAGTTTAAAATTTAAACTTTCTGTTGCCAAAGAGAAAATTTTGAAAAATAAATATTAAAATTTGATAAAAAAATCAACGTAAACTATATGATCACTCTCATCCAAACAGAAAATATTACCGTTTCTCTGATATCTTCGCCATGCAAATCCTGAAGAATGTCGAGAAAGCGATCCAACAACAGAGCGTCATACTCCACCAGCTTGTCATCGTCAGAGACCTTGGCCGGTGCCAGCAACCTCAATTGAGCATCTATGGAGGCCATCTTCTCCATATTTCTAGCGGCCATTTCTCCTCGTTCAATTTGGCTCTCTTATTTATACAGTTATCAAAAGCCAATACCTTACTCTGTTCTGGGCCTTATTTTATTCTAAAGCAATCTGAACACAATAAATGCAACAGGCTCCGAACGACAAAAAAGCTTAAATCACGCAACTTAGTAGATGATGATGTTCATGCATGAGGAGAATCAAAATTGAAATTTTTAGAAGAAGAAAAAAAAAAGAGTGGAGAGTGAAGCGTAACTCGTGATCGCCAGATGAAGATGATGTAGCAGTAGCAGTAATGGGTAGCTTATGACCTCAACACGAGAAAGAGACAGTTAA
>JANKKB010002213.1:0-10020 GCA_026225775.1 Bursera palmeri
TTTTTTTTTTGTCATTTGTTCTAACAATAAACATGGTTGATGATTTTATAAATAATTATTTATATACTATAATTTTATTGATTAGATATAATAATAAAATAGCACCCTTATGATCCTCTGGATTTTTTTTTTTTTTGAAATTGAAAAAGCAAAAGGAAAGAAAAGAAAGGGGAGAGGAAAGGATAATATAATGGGGACATTATTGATCCCTAGCCATCTAGACGTAAATAAAATACGTCAAAGTTTGGTGCGTTTGCATGTAAAGCAAACTTTTTAACATGATAAAAAAATACTTCAAATAACATATAATTACATTTACATGAAACAATCAATAGCGTTCTTATCTTAAGACAAATTTCCCAAACCTGGGCCGGAAAAATTCAACTAATGACGAATCGTAGGCCCAATATTAAAGCCCATGTAGACTTAAAAGTGGGCCAAGAAATGTATGTACGGGACCACATTAACAATACTACAAGTGGAAATATAGTACATATTCTCGTGGGTCCAGTCCAAAATTCAAATCTCCGAAAAGGCCAAGGGCCCCACTCCATTGGTACTAAAATGGGACCCAAATTTTGTTGACAGCTTAGAGCCAGAAGCCACACGATTGTCCCTGAATGGAGCAGACCTACCTTTAATGGCTGATCACAATCAAAATATTCTTGTTCAAAACAAAAATTAAAAAGAAAATCAGAAAAGTGTAGTTATAGAGGATATGCTTTCACCGACCTTATCGAGCTTTGTCCAATCATATTTACTTCTTCTCCCTCTTGCATGTTCTCTTTGTCTCTAAAGCTGAATTCTGATTAATTAATGTTAATCCTTTTAATTACTTTTCCTATTTTGTACGTTATAGTGATTTTTTGTTCTTGTAATTATGCGAAATTGCGTCTTGTTTTTTACAATTTTTAATGCTATGATTATTCCTTTTTTGATTCCGAAAATGAAAGGTGTTGATTGATAATTATGTTATTATTTTTAATTATTAAGAACATTAATATATGATTAAGTTACCTATAATGACAGACTGAGACAGCAAAAGTTTTTACATTCTCAGTCACAGATCACTTTTTATCCTATACAAGTATATATTATATATTTCTGTATTAGCAATCCGTCTCTGTGATCTCTATATATATGTCCACTAGCTTCTGCTTGATCCTACTACCACAAACTCTTCCTAATTTTCTAATATCATTCTTCTCATCATCATCACCAACTATCTCCATTGCACTCCATCACTGAGTTGACAATGAACAAGTTTAAGAAGTCTGAAATCCTGATGCTCTTTCTGCTGGCAGTGCTTCTCTTCATAACGCCTCTTTTGTCCTCCTCATTAAGGCCTACTTATATCTACTTCATCATTAATCTCCTCATCATAGCGCTCGGAGCAGAGGCTGGCCTTCTATCAGGGTTCTCCAAACCTCCGGAGGACAAGAAACAATTTGTTTCTGTAGCACCAAAACCTGTAGCACCAACCCAGGAGACATCTGCTGAGGCTAGGGCTAGTCCTTCACGTAGTGAAAAGAAGGGTCGAGTTGTTGAGAAATCTGCGTCTCAAAAGATCCCCGCTACTGTACCTACGGTGGATAAAGTGAAAAAGTGTCCCTCCACGCCAAGCCTTTTCTTCATTGGAAGTGGGGAGACTGAGGCAGCCGAGGAGGTGGCTGCAGACAAGTATGAAGAGGAACATGAAGAGGTTGTTGGTGGACTTAGTGGGCAAGAGCTATTTACCAAAGCTGAGACGTTTATAGGGAACTTCTACAAGCAGTTGAAGATGCAGAGGGAAGAGTCATGGAAGAGGATTCATGGGTTCTATCAGAAAGCCTTTTAAGCATGCATATACATATTGCTCTTTAATAATCTTTTATTATAATTATCATGATATAATACGATTACCAACATGTCAGTTTAGGGTCATTGGTTCTGGGGTTACTACATATGCATGCATGGATCGTCAAGGGAATTCATGATTCTTCCCTTTGTTAGGGTTCTGTACAGAAAATTAAGTTATCACTAGTAGCAGGGGCCATGTTTGTTTGATCTCATTTTACATATTACAACTACTTCTACCAGTAGTTAGACACTCCATACGATATTTGACGTGGGTGTCAACAAACAAGACAGTTGTAGCTGTTTGTTATGAATTGCTGTTGAATATATATGAATATTATATGCTTATATCGTTTTCTGGCGTATGATATTATTATACAATGTGTGTCCTTTAATCACCAGCAAACTCGTACATGTTATCAATTTGAATAGTGTTAAATTTATACTCTTATCTAGGACTAGAAGTTTGAGTTTAATTGCATAAGCAGTTAATTAATATTTATTACTTTGTTGCTGACTCTAATCTTCTTGTAGTCTAGCCAGAAATCTTATTCAATCTTGTGCAATATGTATATAAAGTGCTTTGTCCATTACTGCAATTTGCTACCATGTAAACCTACCATTGCTGCGTTGCATGGCAGTTTCTGATCACCTTTTCTATGGCAATTGGCTAATAAATAGTTTACATAATAAGACAATCTTAGTAGTTAGCACTTGATGAAAGCCACTTAACATAGAGCATATTGCTAAAAGAATATTATGACTGAATGTGTGCACAAATGAGAACTAAATGGAAGATAATTAAATTATACTATAATATATTTTTTAATATGGACCACACTACCAATAACAATTGTTCCATGCATATAAGCTAACTAACCAGATTCCTGATCCCTATAGAGAATATCGTCAAACTAGATTTTTTGTGGAAAACCAGCCCTTTCTCCTTTGCGCAGATTAAGAATTTTGGTTCATATCCAGCTTGCTTGGTAAGCAGGTTTGATATTGATAATCATATTTTAAGCTCCTTTGCTATGAGTCTCGTTCTTGATAAACTTGCGAAAGAAAGGTACTGATAAGAATTAGCATGATTAATTGTTTGAAAGATTGTCTCTACTTCACAGTGAACAAAAACAAAACAAAATGATATATAGTTGGTATGATAAAACTGATTAAAAATTCATACAGTAACACGGAT
Source organism: Bursera palmeri (assembly GCA_026225775.1). NCBI lineage: Eukaryota > Viridiplantae > Streptophyta > Magnoliopsida > Sapindales > Burseraceae > Bursera > Bursera palmeri. The sequence continues at coordinate 3,035 of JANKKB010002213.1, forward strand.
TTCCTAATAAATTACGAGCCTCAAAACTGCAATCATACTTAACCATGTGCAACCCATTTTCCATCACCTTCATCGCTTTGTGCATTCATCGCCTATACATGTTTCCAGCGGTTGTCCATTATCGCTTACAACCTACTAAAGGTTTTGAAGAACTAATAATATTAATTAGTTGAGAGAGGGTTGATGTTATTAGTTTATTAATTGCTTTATTTCAATGAAATTCACCAATATCCATATGTCATATGTATTATATTTGTTTTGGTAGTAATCAATTAAGCATCATCTTGTAAATAGGCTGATCATTTGCTGCAACCTTTGGTACATGAAATAAATTATGCTATCCTTGCATGTATGTATATTTAGGTAATTAATTAATTATTAGGATGTACATATTATAACAGTAACAATGGAAACTTTAGGGAGTTTATTGAAGAAGATTAATGAAGTTATAAGAGTATTTAAGCAATGTAATATATGTATATTGGGAAAGATGAAATAAGCTAATATATATATTGCTGAAAAAATCTCAAGTTGATGCTGACAAAGTACGTTTCAATTAACACAATATAATCTAAGAAATACTAAGTATATCCTTAAACAACTCAAACAACTAATATGATCAAAATTAATAATAAGTAAAAAATACATCACATCATACAAAGAGGCATAATATTTAATGTGGTTCGACATCAGTTGCTTATATCTACTGATGAATAGATAAAATAACTAACATGATCAAAATTGATAATAAATAAAAAATAAATCATATTACACAAAGAGATACAATATTTAATGTAGTTCGATATCAATTGCATACATCTATGGATAAAGTGATAAATCCACTAGATCATAAATATACAAGAGTACAAGAGTATAAGAGATCATACACCAAACCTGGTATTCTACCCAATACCCAATAGTAGCCTGAAACTATTCTCGTTTCACTTGCTCAATCCTAGAGTCCTGAAGCTATTCTCCATTTCACTTGCTTAATTCCGGTATTGTCTACATCTCTTTTTTCTTTCTCCTATATCCCCACAAGGATGTTAACTTTTTATGCCTAGTCCTCTCTTATACTTAAATATAATTTTCAACCCCTATATTTATAGGTCTATGTAGGGATCTTCTAATTCTAATAGGAATAGAACTCCTATTTATTATACAACTNATATTTTCCTATATCTTGTAAAATTTAACTTGAATTAGAAAACGAATCAAAATCCCAACAATAATATCCTAGTAAATTAGAATTGAGAGATCAATTTGTTCTCAATAGATTTTTGTAATATTTTTCTAGGGTGTTTTATAAATATTATTTGTCGTTGTCCCATGGATGTAGACATGTTAGCGAACAATATATGTCTTACTATTATTATTATAATTGATTGTTACTTAGTTTGTAATTACCAATTTTGATCGAGATAGTTGTTTGTAGGTTGTGCTTAGTATTTACTAGATTAAATTGGGTTAATCGAAATTTAATTTGTTGATATCAACCTAGAACTTTTCTAGTAAGTGGTATCAGAGCCTATTCTAGGTTCAGTATTGATTCATGGTTATTGTTATATACTGCACACATATATTGTTCACGGTGACACTGTTCACAGTACACTATTTTGGTTTTTGGTGACATGTTTGAAAAGAAGAGCAATCACTATGTGAAGGTCTATGGTTTCAATGTTTTTCAATTCNAATGAAAGAAACAATGTTAATAGATGGTAGACTGTGGTAATGGATATTATGATCTAGCAGATGCGGTAGATGGGGAACCAATATTGATTCCAACTGATTATGATACATCAAAGTTCGCTAAGATAGATAGGAAGGCTTGTAATACTATTCGTTTGTGTCTTGACACTGTAGTTGCGTATAAGTACTGTGATCAAATGACAACGACATCTATTTGAGATAAGTTGGAGAAGACCTATCTTAGAAATGATAAGATGGGTTTATTTTATCTTTAGAAAAAGCTCTTTACATTTAGGATTGAACCAGGTAAACTCATGACTGATCATGCTATCAAATTTAAATATTTGTTTTTAGAATGCCAAGATTTAGGTGCATTTTATTATGATAAGATTAAGTCTCTGTTATTTTTTACTTCATTATTACTTGAGTGAGAGACATTAGTTGATACGTTGATAACAAATAAGACGGAGAAGTTAGTCTAGTATGATGTTTTTACTATTATTCTTCCAAAGGCTATCTACAGAAAGATATGACTGATGATGCAGAAGCACATAAACTTATGGTCAAATGTCAGAATCAAGGTAGTACGAGTAATAAGAATAAGCAAAGTAGCAAGAAGAAGAACAGAAGTAGCTCAAAATCTTGTAGGAGAATGTTGAGTGTTTGGTTGTCATAAGAAGAGCCACTATAGATATGATTATCATAATACAAATGATAAGAATGTCAAGAAAGAGAGAATTAGAGAGGTAAATTTAGTTGAGTCTACTTTAGGTAGCATTAATGGTGATATTGATGCTATTGTTATAAGGGACTTAGAAGAGGCATTGATGACTAATGTTGATGATTATCTGTATGAGGAATAGGTGTTTGATATTGTGACATCTTATCATTATATCCAATTAGGGAATGATTTAACATATATCGTGAGGCAAAAGGTGGATCAGTTTTTATGAGGGATTCAAGAGCATGTAAGATAATAGGTATTGGTACTGTTCATTTTTTATTAGCAAATGAGTCAATCAAATAACTTATCAAGGTATGTCATGTACTGGCTCTTTCTAAAGGATTGATTTCTCTTATTAGATTTGTAGATGAAGATGACCATTATTGTGTGTACATCAGTGATAAACTGATGCTCATGGGTGTTAGACATGCTAACTTGTATTTTCTTAGAGCAGATAAGGTTGAATGTAGAGCCGTGGTCTCAAAAATTTAAGATAAGAAAAGCATGACCCAACCTTAGTTATGGCACATGCGCTTAGAGCATGTAGGTAAGCAAGGGTTGAATGCTTTGAGTAAGCGAGGCTTGATTGGTGATAAGCAGTTAGGGGAAGCTAGATTTTTGTGGGCATTGCATCCTAGGGAAGCAAAATTGGATGAGATTTGATACACTTGAGTATACAATTGCAAGTATAGTTGACTATATCTACACGGATTTATGGGAACTTCTATAGTGGTTTCCAGAGGAGGTTTCAAGTGGTTTATCATTTTTGTTGATGACTTTAACCAGAGAGTATGGATTTACATTATAAAGAAAAAAATGAAGTCACCAACATCTTTAACAGTAGAGGGAGATGGTAGAGAAATAAACTGACAGAGTTATCAAGGTGGTAAGATCCAACAACGGTAAGGAATATATCGAAGACCCTTTGAAGGTATATTGTCAAGAGCATGAGATTTACTGACATTTTATAGTTAGAGGGACACCAGAACAAAACGGTGTGATAGAAAAGATGAATTGTACACTACTTGAAAAGGCATGATGTATGTTATCTAATGTTACATTATGCAAGATGGTGACCTAAAGCCGTATCAATGATGTGTTACCTCATAAACTGATCCCCATAATTTGTTATTAGTTTCAAAATACTCATGGCGATACTTTCTGGTATTTCTACAGATTACTCAAATTTAAAAGTTTTTGGATATCCTACTTACTTTCATGTTAAGGAAGATAAATATAACGGTTAGAGCTAGGAAGGCTATTTTTCTAGGCTATTCAGAAACAGTCAAATATATAGGTTATAGTGCCCCGAGATAGGGAAGTGGATAATTTCTTGAGATGTTAAGTTCTATGAAGAAGCATTATTGCACCTTAAGTGTGATAAATACAAGGATGGGTCTCCTATATGGAGAGAGGATAATTTTGATGATAAGGATAATTCTATGCAATTAAGGGATAATAATTTTAAAAATAGGTCACATAGTAGTTTGTCGAGTTCTAATAATGGTGATGAGAGTTCTATCATAGTGATAAGAGTTTTAGTCATAGCAATGATGAGATTGGAGACACAATAAAGGTTGAGCTAGAAACTTTTGTAGAGGAGATTCATAAGGAGGAATCTAATGAACAGCAAGGGCAAGAGCAGTAAGTTCCTTAAACGTCTTTGACAGCACAAAGAGAATGTTAGATTATTAGAACACCCATTAGAAATGGCTTTAAAGATATGATAGCCTATGTGTTTTCTGTTTGTCAAAAGTATGAAGATGCACCTACTACGTATAAGCAAGCTTATAAGAGCTGGATGATTAGAAGGTAGCTATCGATAAGGTGATGAAGTTTTCTCATAAAAATCACACATGAGGGCTGGTGACACTTTCAAAGGGAAAAAAGGTTATAGGGTGTAAATGAGTGTACTCTTTGAAAGACAACATTCTAGATTCCAAAAGGAAATCAATTGGTGTGTGGATTGGTCGCTAAAGGATTTGCACAAACTGAAAGTGTGGATTACAATGAAGTTTTCTCTCCAGTGGTTAAGTATACTTCGATCCATATCCTTTTAGCTATAGTAGCGCAGTTTAACATGGAGCTCAAGCCACTAGATGTCAAGATTGCTTTCTTTGATGAAGATCTGGAAGAGGACATTTACATGGTTTAACCGAATCAATTTGCTATCACTGGATAAGAGGATAAGGCATGCAAACTTAGAAAATCATTGTGCATTGAAGCAAGCTTCTCAACAGTGGCACTTGAAGTTTGATAATTTTATGTTGAAGCTAAAATTTACATGTAATGAGTATGATTATTGTGTGTATTTCAAGAGGTGAGATGATTGATCTTTTATCTACTTATTGCTTTATGTTGATGATATGTTAATTGCTGATCAGAACATACGTGAGATAGAACTGCTGAAGATCAAGTTAAGTAAGAGTTTGACATGAAAGACTTGGGCCAGTAAAGAAGATACTAGGGATGAAAATAGTAAAGGATATGAAGCTTGGAAGATTGTATTTATCACGAGGCAATATCTTGAGAAGGTAGTTACTAGATTTAACATGGATAGAGCAAAACCTGTTAGTACTCCCTTGCCCACTTATTTCAAGCTTCCAAGATTAGATTCACTTACAACTATGGCAGAGAAGGAATATATGTCATAAGTTCTTTATGCTAGTACGGTTGGCAGCTTTATATATGCCGTGGTTTGCACAAGTCTTGACATTATGCATGCAGTGAGCTTTGTTAATCGATATATGGCTAATTCGAGTAAGATACATTGGCAAGCGGTCAAGTGGATCTTGAGCTATCGTCAAGGTACATTGAATAGAAGTTTGATTTATGAGAGATCATCACAATTTACTGTAAAAGGGTATATTGACTCAGACTATGCTAGTGATTTAGATAAGCGTCAATCTACAACGAGTTATTGTTTTATATTAGCGAGGGGTCCTACATCTTAGAGGTTTATGTTACAGTTGGTAGCTGCCTTATCTACGACAGAAGTAGAGCATATGGCAGTGACTGAGGCGGTGAAAGAAGCTCTATGGCTTCGAGGTTTGATTCGTGACCTCGGTACAACTCAAAAGGTTATTACAATTCTTTGTGATAATCAGAGTGCCATCAATTTGTAATAATCAAGTTCATCATGCACGAACCAAACATATTGATGTCAGGTTTCACTTTATTAGAGATATTATAGGAGATGACATGTTAATCTTGGAGAAAGTGGATACAAAGGAGAATGTAGCTAATATGATGATGAAGGTGGTACCATTGGTCAAGTTGGAGCATTGTCTCAACTTGATTAAACTCTCTCATTGTTGATACAACATCAGGGTGGAGGATGATAATGACAAATAAGTGTATCTTCGTAGTTTCAGTTCGAAGTGGAGAAATTAATCGCCGAGATGGAGATCATGAAAATTGTTGCAATTAATTCAAGTTAGGAAAAGACTTTACTATAGAATTCTAGATATATCCTATTTACTTTTTTTTTTAGTAAGTTATATCCTATTTACAAATATGAAAAGGCTTTAATTAAATATTTAATTAAAGTGGTTTTAGTTCAACTAGGAAAGGAAATTGTAAGAGGATTCTAATTTTTAAATAGTACATGAATCCCACATTGCTTAGAAAGCAATAGAAGGAAGCATAGAAGTACTATATAAAGAGAGTCTAGTTCTCTAGTTGATAGCATTCGATTATTCGAGAGTTGATAGGTTTCTTCATAGCAATCTAGTTGAGAGAAATATAGAAGAGAGATTAGATCAATAATTTGAGGTTTATTTTAATGAATTAGAATTGAATGATCAGTTTGTTCTTGAGAGATTTTTATAATCCTCTTCTGGGATTTTTCTTTTATAAATATTGTTTGTCGTTATCCTATGGATGTATGCATATTACCGAACCACACAAATCTTGTGTCTTACAATTATTATTGTGATTGATTGTTCTTTGGCTTGCAATTACGAATTTTGATTGGGATAGTTGTTTGGGTTATTTGTAGGTTGTGTTTAGTATTTTCTAGATTAAATTGGGTTAAACGAAGTTTACTTTGTCGGCATCAACTCGGGACTTTTCCAACATATATATCAAATAGATTTTGGTTGGATTTTGATTTTATTTTTAGAAGAATCAGCAGATTTATTCAAGAATGATAACTTCCATTTCATCATAAACAGTTGAATTATTTTTCGCTTGAAGAGACACCAAATTGTCTTATCCTACTCACCTTTGCTAAAAAAGGCCTTTCAAGCTGAGGTTTACCATACTATAAGAATAGGGAGATATATATACATACATTGAACATCCATATACAGTCTTCCCGTCTCACAAGAAACATCTATTTATGTTGATATGAAAAATATTCTTGGCAATTTATAGTATGCATGGTTTCTTTATTCCCTGATGCTTCTTTCTTTTGTTTTATTAAATCATTTTTAACAAAGTAATAACTTTATTTATATAAACAAAAGAATTTGAATAGCTTGAACTTATCATATCACTTATTATATTTACCTGATAATAATATTACGTTACATTATATACACACACACACACACACACATATATATATATA
>JANKKB010002214.1:0-14459 GCA_026225775.1 Bursera palmeri
TAGTATAATCAAAATCTTGTGGATGACAATTTGTATTCGGAGAGGATATTTATTTTTGTTATTATACATTCACATGTTGAACACGTGATGAATACATAAATAAGATATATTTAATTTAATTGAATTTAATTCTTATAAGATCAAATAATTTATACTTAATTTTTATAAGACTTAAATTAGTTTTAATAAAACACTATCACATGTCTAAACTACACAAAATGGTTATATCATAAACTCTAAATTTCTTATCCATAGCCCATTTAATATTTTATCCTAAAGAAGTCAATGGTTCCCATTTGAATATTTCAAATACAACTAGCAATAAAAAAACAAATTTGAAGGTTTTTTCTTTTTTAAATGTTAAAAAAAATAGATGAGGATTAAAATATATAAAATTTCCGTTGTCAAAAAAGGGTTTGACATCTCTTGAAATAACACAAAAAAGTTACCTTTACTCAAACCATAACAGAGGAAAGAAAGGTCAAAAGGACTTGTCCTATTATGTAACTTAGAACTATATATATCTTATCTTATCTTATCTTATATAATATATTTATGTAAATATAAAATAAGTTTGAAGAAGGAAATGTTTGGTTTGGAAGGAAAACTTATACAAGACAAAATAAGGAGGTCACCGGGTCACTTATTATCAATTTAAATAGTAACGAAAGTGATTTGAAAAAAATAAATACTATGTGAACAAATTTTTGATGTCATGATTATAATCATTTTTTAAAATTGTTATTCTTTAATATTTGACGGTCTCTTTTGGGTTTTTGAATGGTTCGATTGTTAGAGATTGATGACAAAAAAAAAAAAAAAATTATTAATATCGGTTTGTTATTATTTTATTTATATTTAAAATATAAATGATCAAATATATTACCATTATACATGTATAATCTATGTATTTTTTTTTCTTGGTTTGGTTATTGGTTTGGAAAAATGCTTAAAAGGGTAGGAAGGAGTATTATCTCTATTCTCAAAATAGATTAACTAAATTGTTACCATAATTATCAAACAATAAGTCTTAATTAAGAGACTTTGATTAACATTAATATCAATCTTAATGTTTGTCACTGTCTAATAATGTTTCCATCACACACACACATTCTCTCTCTTCAATCTCTCTCTAGGACAAAGACTCTAATAAAGGGGGATGGATGTTTGGGATAGTGTGCAAATTAGGCTAGCTATCTACCAAGTTTTGTTTCTCTGTCTTGGTGTTGTGGTGTGTATACTTTTTCTATATATAGAGAGAGAGAGAGGTCAGCAACAAACAGCACGCTTTGCTTCCTGAACTAACCAACCTAACGTTTATTTAGAAGAGACCCCTCTTTGGTTGCGTGTGTGTAATGCTTCTAAGCCTTACTGTTTTCCTGTTTTTGTTTTTGGGTCCTTGAGTTGAGGGAATCTCTCTGCTTCTCTTATATAACAACTCTTAATACCTATTATAAAAAAAAAAAAAGGAAAAAAAAGAAAAAAGAATCCACTAGCTAGGCCTGCTGCAAAGCAAATTTTGTAACTTAAATACTCTCTGTGCTACTCTCTCTTGTGTGTAGTTTTTCATATATATAAACAACCCACAACTCCATTCTCATCTGTTGTTGTTATAGCTGCTCTTTAGGTTTGGCCTTTTGAGTTGTCAAGTCTTGTTTCTGGTTGTGTTTTCTTTGCTTTCTCTTTTGTGGAGGGTTCTCAGTTTTCTAGTTTTGTTGTTTTTGTTTTGAAAGTGAAGATATTTGGGGAGTTCTTTAGTATTTTCCCATCTGGGTTTGGATTGGATAGTTGGAGAACTTGTTTGTTTGACCAAGATGTGGTTTTTCCCGGGATTGAGTTCCGGTTAAGCATTTCTTAAAAGGTATTTGACTGGTTTCTGTGTTGTGAATTGTTGAATGTTATGTGTTTTGGTCTTTTTGTTTCTAACTTTTTGTCTTGTTTTCGTGGTTCACAGTCTGGTGATAAGATTTTGGTGTTGAAGGTTGAAGAAAAGGTTTTTTTTTAAGGTTGAAGAAAAGGTTTTTTTTTTTTTAATCTAGGTAATTGGTACTGTAACTGTTGAGATGGATGGTTGTTCAAAAAATGGTGAGGCTTGTCCGCAGCTGCTGGATTTGATTTCTAAAGAAAGAGAATGGCATGTCATGAGGGATGGAGAGAGGTCCTCAGAGGAGAAGAAGCTTGAACTGAGGCTTGGTCCGCCAAGTGGTGAAGATTGGTCTATCAGAGAAACTGCAAGAAGCAACAGTAGAGAAATAGATCATGAGAAGTCTCTTCTATCTCTTGGATACTTCTCTTCCATGCCTAGCAACAGCAATCACAACAACAATGGGTTTTCATTTCTGCAATTTCCTTCAACAGCGACAACAGTAGCTGCTGCCACCCCTCAAAGCTTGCCTGTTATGGTAAAGGAAACCTCAAAGCCTAGTAACACCAAAGTTGTAGACTTGCAGCAGTCTGCGGCAGAAAAGAAAGCATTTGCAACCCCAGCTCCTGTTAAAAATACAGCTGTGCCCAACACCTCTCAGAAAAGGTATTTCAGCTTTTTTACCCCTTATCTCTCTCTTTCCTTCCCTTCTGTTTTCATTTTTTTTTATCTGTTTTTGACAGTATATTCGCTCAGAAGGTCACATTGTTTCATGTTCTTTTGTGTGGTCCATGCAAACATATTTTTCCTTTCGATTCCTGTGTATTACTTTGTCTCATTTTGGTGCAAGGGTTCATGGTTTTTTACCACGTTTTCTGAAAATTTACTGCTTAATGAATGACTCAGTCTATTCTAGTTATTTTCTCTGCATGTTCATGATGGCTTATACTTCTTTAGGTAATTAATGCTAATTTTATCCTTCTTCCTCTTTTATGCAAATTTTTTTTTTGGGTGTTATTCTCCTTATTCAGCTTGTATTATGTCTGAATCTTATCTCTTTTATTGCATGTTAATCATTATGTCTTTTATTATTTATTATGATAATATGCATATGTTTATTATAGACTAATTTTGCGTCTTTTAAATCTTTGATGGGTCTAAATTCTTAATCCATCTATGGCTTCCTGTGAACAGAACTGCTCCTGCTCCAGTTGTTGGTTGGCCTCCAATTCGTTCATTTAGGAAGAATCTTGCAAGCACAAGTGCTTCAAAGCCAGCTGCTGAGTCTCCAAATGCAGTCCCAAACAAGGCTATCGATGAGAAGCCAGCTGAGCCAAGCAGGAAAAGCCTGTTTGTGAAGATCAACATGGATGGTATCCCTATTGGAAGGAAAGTTGATCTCAGCGCCTATGACAGCTATGAAAAACTCTCAACTGCTGTTGATAAACTCTTCAGAGGCCTCCTTGCAGGTTACCTTCAAAACTTGGTCAAACTAGTAACTTTGGTAAAACTTCAAAGTACAATAATGTTTTGCTGCATACAGCCAGCATTAATCGTTTTTCCAGCAGTAACTTTGGCAAAACTTTTTAGTACAATAATGGCTATTATTACTAGCTTTGGCAATAATATGCACATGGCATAGATTTTCTTGATTTGATAGTTATGCCCTTGTTGTAAGTCTAATATATGTGCACTATAGTTAATGTGTCATCAGCACGGCCTGGCTGCAGAACTATTATAATGATGTATTAGGTTATGTGGTCATAGGTCTATTAATCTAATTTAGAGTAGAATTTTTAACATTTGTTTGAGGTATAACCAAGGAAGGAGCATTAAGGTTAATCTTTTTCCTGATTGCTTATCGAAAGATGTTTTGGAGTATTTGTTTGTTGTTTTGCATAGTTTAGTTCCTAAAAACATTTTAATATGGCTTTGTTTACTTTGAGATAAGCTCATTATATATGTCTTTTGCGACTCTGTGTAGCTCAAAGAGATTCCTGTGCTGGTGGAATGGTGAACAAGCAAGAGGAAGAGAAGGCAATTACTGGTGTATTGGGTGGAAGTGGGGAATATACCCTTGTTTATGAGGATAATGAAGGGGACAGGATGCTTGTTGGGGATGTCCCATGGCAGTAAGCATCTCTATCACTGTGATATCTGATACAATTTAGCATAGTTTTTCTCATATTATATTCTCACACTTGGTGATCTTAGCCGATAACAAGATATTAATTAATTTATAAGTTTGTTGTCGTTTAGTGTGTCCGGAAAAACAGCATTGGGTTCTTAATCTGTTGAGATTGATTCCCTCTTTATAATCACATATTATATTTCCTATTGTGTTTGTATTTGAATGATTAAAATAATGCCATGGCATTTTGTTGCTCACAACCTGAACATTTCGTGCTTGTCCTTTTTCTGATTTGGTTTCTTAATATTGAATTTGCAGCATGTTTGTATCGACAGTAAAGAGGCTGCGAGTGTTGAAAAGCTCTGAAGTTTCTGCCTTAAGCCGTGAGTGTAATTACTATTAAACAAAGAACTAATCTTGATTAATTAATGTGGTTTCCTCCCTCCAATGAGAAATTTGATTGTTGCTTTGCAGTTGGAAGCAGTAAGCAAGGCAAGATATCAACTTGACCACCACCCTGCATTGAAGTGAAGAAGAATATGAGTTTTTCTGTGAAAGATTGCGCACTAAAGTTTGAAGAAGAAACTTGATTTGCGTTCTTGTTTTTGACATTTTGTTTCCTTGTTTTGTATGAACTTGTTGCAAGCACAGTAAATATATATAATGTAGCTTATATTATGTGTAATTTTTGACCTCTTCCCTTTATCCCTATTTGCTCTACTGCATTAATCAATGCAACTTTGGACCATGTTTAATAGCTGTATCTCGAGCTTGGTCTATGATTTCTGTGTTAATTTCTTTCTTCTCTTATACAAAGATTCCAATTGAACACAAAGCCTGCATAGCCACCAAGTCATGAACATGAGCTTTAGAATGACACTAAGCATGTGCATAACACATGTCAGTGCGATCTGTCTAGTGTCTAGTTGCTAAAAAATGATGGGTTGTAAAGCTCTTGCTTTTTTTCTTTTTGGATTCCATGAAAGCCAGAAAGGCAGTGCCCAGTGCTGGGTTGAAGTACACTATTCAAAGGGGTCCTTTTTGGCTTCGGGTTGGGAGAAAGTGAAAAGAAAAGTTTGGCCCTTTTTGTTCAAATGGTAGACCAAACCAAAAGATGCCCTTGATAACAATGTCACTAGAACTCAACACCATCTTGTGCTCCCACAGGATGTTTCTGATAGATCATACACCGTCTATCGATGTTATTGCTTGTTATTACTGTTGGTGATGAGCTACGGAATTAGGACCACCGTGAAGAAGAGTGAATTGAAAGGTTTGAATTTGTTTGGTTGTTAGGGTGCATCATACAGATGAGCGCTAGAAAAACTGGTTAAAAGTTGAAAGGAAATAGCAGAGAGGGAATTGGGGAGGGTTGAAGGGTCATTGTCATGGAGAACTGCCTAACTTGGGACGAAATTGAAGACTAGTCTAACTTGAAAGAACAGTGTTTATGTGGGCGGTTTTGGATAGCTATTCTACGCTTTTTCCCTTATTTTATTCTTTTATTTGGTAGAGTTACATGAACCAGAACCACTCACATTGTAAGCCAACTAGGAGGATTCTCATTGCAGAGCCGTTCAAAAGACAGCTTCACAACAATGATGATGCATACCCCAGTGAACCCCTATCTTGAAAGCCATGGAATATATCTCTCATCCATTCAAATAGCGACCGCTGATTGAATGTAGTCAAAGTGTAACCGTAACCTCTTCGGTTAATGCTTTGCCAAAGCTTAAGTTATCACATAAGGTTCCCACAATAATACTGAGCTCTTTCATATAACCGATGAAATGTTGGATTATTTAGAAAATTCTTGTCATTATAAATCATTCATTAGTCTGATATTCATTAATTGTGTCTCAAACGAAGTATATTATAAAGCTCTCGCTATTAGCTAAGGTTAAACTGAAATGGGCTTTTTCTGTCCAACTCGATATCTAAAGATAGCAGCATCTTTGTTGCTGGGACATTGTTGATAAAGCCCAGAAACCTGCAGACTATATACAGAATTCCTGGAAGAGAAACAAACACATTTATTAACAGCTTCTTCTGCTAGAGGCACTTTTGCATGGTCTCGTCCACAAATTTTGCCAAATATGCTTCTCATTAGTTGTTTTTTCCCTTGTAATAAACAGCAGTACATGCTAGATTTTTTTCCAATTAGATTAAAACATGATAGGGAATCGAAACAAAAGTATTCTGACATCAAGTCATATAAGCATAAACTTTTTTTTTTTTTTTTTCTGTTTTGGTTTCTAGCAACCATTAACAATCTTAAGATGCACCTTCTTTGCATTGTGACCTGTATTTTTAAGATAAAGAGCCAGCAGTCCTAAAATTTGCTTGGAAAGGAAGCTCTAGGTTAGCAAACACTTCTTTTTTTTAGCTGGAAGCCTGGAAAGAATCTACATCCATGCAAGCATTGTAGCATTGCATGCATTCGGAATTGTATAGAATAAGGCAAATCACATATTGCCAATTGAAAACTATTTATTACCCATTGGAATTTGGTTGAATTGCACCATGTGAGATTTAAGCCTAATCATTGGCTTTGGTAGCATTTCATGAACTTAAAATTAAAACATAATCCATAACATACATAATTTCTTTAAAAATGAAAGGAAACCTGCTAAGAAATCAAATTTCAATGATGTGAATGTCATTTTTGTTTTCTAAATGTCAAATATGATTAGTTAATGGAACATCAAATGTAATGCAAGATTGGATAATCTTCATAAGAGCTAATAATTAACATGACCAATTAGACATTGGCATCATTAAACAGATTTATTATCCCAAATTGGATTTAGATTAGGAAAATCTATTTCCACTCCAATTGCACTTGAGAGAGANGAGAGAGAGATTCACCCACCAGCCTGGTGGCTATCACCATCATCATTGACTTCAATTGGAGGACCATTCTCTTCTTCTTCTTCTTCAACTTCCTCTATTTTTATTTATTTTTTATTTTTTATTTCTTTCTTTTATTGCTTCAATTTAAAAGGTACTTATTTCTTCAAGCACCAACATAACAATATTACTTGATCAGTATAATGTTTAGATTTCAGACAAAAATAAATAAATAAACCNAGGGCTTTCTTGAGAATATTTTTAGATATCGAAATGCTAACTAATTTTTGAAATAGAAACTATCAAATACTTCTTTAAGTAATTCCCCTTCAAAATCTTTTCATGAAATAAAACATTAATGTTTTTTCAGTTTAAAAAAAAAAAAGGAAAAATTTGGATTAATGGCACCCCTAAAAAAAGCCTAAAGAATCATAGTTCCCCTATACAAAAAATGCAACATATATAATATATTAAAATGAATTAAAAATTATATGAAGCTTTCCACAACAAGAATTTCTAAAATAGAATACTTTCAAGAATGGAAATTTGAGCTTGGTTGGCATCTAATATAAATGATATATTTAACAAACTTCAATGCATCAAAGCCACAATTAAGCTATGAAATATCATCTTTCATGAAAACAAATAATTAGAAACACAACATGCACATATAAACAATTGATCCCAAATAGGTCTCTCATGGTTTCTCTTATATATATAATCATAATTGTGACTACAACAAACTTTAAAAAAAAAAAAAAAAATTTAGAAAAGCTTTCTAAATATTGATTAATAAAGTATAGTATAGAAAGAAAAGGCTCTCTATTTCCTCCATATAACATAATTTCCTCAAGAACCTAAAATCTAAAAACATGAATTAGAAAATAATGGAGATCATAAACCACAAACAATAATCTCCAAAACAAACCTTATGAAATACATAGAACCACAAATACATACACTCATGCATACATGTAAAAACTATATATACCTTTATAATTATCTTGTTAGCTGCCTGGGGAAATCCTGTATGCCATATACATTCAACACAGCATGTGATGTGTGTATGATGATAAGTCAGTAGGGTATGTGTATGGTGGTGCGCAGGCAGCTGCAAGGATTGCGGTGGTGCCCCCTTCCGAGGCAGATATCATGGCAGAGTTTAAGGGTGGAAAAGGGGTAGTCATGGATGATGGCCATTGAAAGTGAGTGTTGTACCTCTATTTTTCTCTCACACTCTCTCTGTCTCAGGTTTTTGAGTTGTATTATGGTCTATATGGTGGCATTGAAAGGTCACTTGAGTGGCTTCTCTAAGTGGGGTTTTGCTTTTAATTTATTTCGAATTTCAAATCTGCCCATTTATGTGTCTTTTAACTCTTAGGTATATGTTTGTTCTTTAACTAACAAGTAAAATAAAAGAATCTAAATGGTAGCTTAATTATCAGCAAAAAGAATTAAAATAAAGGCGGAAGAAAGGAAGAATATCGCTTCTAATTTTCAATCACAACATTTAATGTTCATCTTTAACTTAAATTATAAGTATAAATTTCGAGGAATATGTTCATCTAACTTAAATATTTAGTATTAGTAAGAAAGTGTTATATATATATATATAGAGAGAGAGATGTATACATATGTATACGTCATAATGACGAAACGATAATATAATTTGTTGGTATTAAAGGTGTACTTATTTAATTTGATTGGTATATAATCTTTAAATACATTTTTCATATCTTCCAAGCCCAACAAGTGGAGGTGACAAGGAAAACTTTTTCTCAAAAATTTCAACTGTGATTTCATTCCCTTTTGAAAGAACAATAATATGGGCACCCCCACTTACATACACACACACACACATATATATATATATATTCTAATGGGGAACGCTCTCTTGGTCAAAACATAATCAATGTCATGCCTTCCCCAGTTCTCAATCCCTTTCAACAGATCCTTCAAATTCTACTTCATTCATTGGAAACTTTCTTTACATTTAGGTAAATTGCCACCATCATCATATATTTCATCACTTTAATTTTCTTAAAAATTTCATGTTAATCTCTAAGCATATAGTATAATGTTCCATAAATTTTGTTGAGTTTAGGATAAATCAGAGCAAGATATGATAATAATAGAGATAGTAGTAAGTGATAATGTTTCATGTAAGTTCTTCAAATGCATATATCACCATTTCAAGGTTGCTTCTTATTCGATCTTTGTCAATAAATCGTTTTCTATGGCCAAGTCTCCACCAAGTCTACATATAAAACACTTTTGCTCATTATTGTCAAAGATGAATGCTCAAGTGATTATTATTTCTTCAAAAGAGGACTTGGCCATGAAATTCTTGAAATGTCACAGACAGCACTCATGTATGTCTGGTTCCAGCTTGACTTCTCTCACAGCTAGCGAGGTTGTCTTTATTCCCAACTGTTACAGTTCATGTACTCATAGTCTATCCAGAAGTTTTGAGTATGAGATGACAATTCTTATCCATCCTTATAAGTCCAAGAACTAACCCATATCTATTCCATGTAGAATTGTAACATTTTTTTCACCATTCAATCATGTGATAAGAATCTAAACCTATTTTAATATTATTTTACAAGATTTTATCCTTCCCAATCACATGAAGGAAGAAATAAGGACTCGCTTTAAAACGGTTTGTCATGAGCCAGACACCTGCCATCTACCAGAACAACTAACCTTAAGTCGAAAATCCAACTCATATTTATTGTATCTCAGATTGCTATACAATTTAAGCAAGAGTTAAACTCGAATATGATCCAATATTAAACGTGTGATTTCCTGTTATCTAGAAATTTTCCAGGCCTATCATCTAGGTCCTGAAGTGCATATTAAAGTTAGTGATGTATTTAGACTAAGAATATGGGCAAAATTGCAGTTAAGTCATTTCTCTCTCATCATGTACACAGGGGTTACTCCTAACACCTCCTAAAATGCATTCAGCTGTTCATTTTGCATTGAAAGATAAAACATATTTGAAGGTCTGTTTCAGGCTTAACAAGGCCATTAGCTGTGTCTTCAAGCAACTCCAGGAAGGATAAATGAATGCATGTCATAAATTTTATATAAACAAGCAGCAATTTGAATGACTCGAGTTGCAAAGAAAAAATAAGTCCACAATTTTGAGGACATCTACAAGTAGCATGTACCAAAGAAAACTTGATTTTCCATTTTATTGATTCTGTCACAAGAATAGGTAATACTAGAATGAAAGCAAAATTGCAGGCCAAAGCGCAAACGCACGGTTGCTTTCAGTCCTGCTTTAAAGGGTTCAATCCACCTCTTTAACAAATTCTGCAAGCCATAATTTAATAGGTCAAGTAACCATCTCTGTACCCTAGTAAATTCAGAAATGCAGACATGAAAAATATGAAAAACAAGGTCAAAATGATTAGGAGAAAATGGTGGACAAATTCAGAACGACCTTTGAACAAAAATGCTAGCTATTTTCAGGACTGAGATACTTGGAGTGTGAGGCAGCAAGAAGGGCAGCCCCAATGCCTGAGCCATCATTGGAGTGCTCAATGACAAGGTGTTTGGATACTTCCTCTCCAAGCAATTCTTCCAGGGTATTCTCCAGGCATTTGCTAAATTTGGTGTAGTGTTCATACAATCCACCATCCATGGCTATCACTGTCTTCTGTTTATCCCCTTCCCTTGCTATATCCCTTCCCGTTTTCTTCAGGATACCCAATATCCCAGCAGCTGCAATGCGGGCACTACGTGTGGCAACAATGTTGCATAGCTCAACTATAATTTTTCTCATTCTCAAGGTGGTAGATATCTGCAAAAAAGGGGAAAAACAACATAAATACCTAAATTAAAAAATCCCCCCGATATCATGACTACCGCCACAAGACAAGAGGGTGACAACTTTCTCATGGCCAAGGGACGCTGTCTATAGCTCTATGATAGAACTGTAGAAACTCCACCAAGAACAAAATCATGCAATGCGGAAGCTAGGTGAAGAAAAGATTAGAGTAAATAACATTATTGGGAATGGAAAACCACCCAGACAAGATTTCAAGATCAGAAAGTACCTCTAAAACTTCCTTTAATTTTTTCTCTACTGTTTTCAGATCAGAGGATGTGTCATGATGCATAGCCGACATATTGGGCGTGCTGCAGATTCAATCAAAATATAACTATTCTATAGATTCTAATCTTTTCATCGACAGAAATACAAGTTCAATGATAGCAAAATAAAAACTGAATCAAGCGAATAAAAATTATAATAAAATGAGTGGTCACTGTGGAGAAAAAAAATCATAATTAAGATAAACTAAGAAAGTAATAACTTTGTTTGCAAAAATAAGGCAGTGCATACTTGACGAGCCTATTAATGGCCTGCGATTTGATTTCATTGCCTAGGTGCCCCAACTTCTACCACATAAACAAGGCCATTGTCTGTGCAAACTTGGCCAGAATGCAATAAAGCTTGAGAATGTCTCTCAATGTAGAGACTTGGAGAAAGAATTCACCTGACAGTTCAATTTAAGGCTTACCAATGACCGCTTAAATAATTGTGTATATAATTTGGCAGCTAAATAATACTGAAAGTTCATCCATTTAAAAGGACTGCTAAAATTTTTTGGCTGATCAAGTGTGAGACTGTAACAACCAGTTGATCAGGCCGACACACACAAAAGAACTTAAACAAATGTATGTGGATTCACAGGGGCAGAATCATAGGACCAATCATATGCACAGGCATCCCTACCAAAACACAGCATTTATATCATGTCAAAGAGCAATCACATGTGGAAGATTTTTTTATTTCTCAGAACATCATGAGTCCCTTCACTAAGTCAATATATATAAATCCAATTTCAGCAAAAAGAATTTATATGAATAAAACAATTGTCACATGTATAGCTGTTGGGATGTACCTCAGTGCAAAAGCAACTTTTAGTTTTGGAGGAACAGTTTCACCAAATATTGCACTTTCTTCTGCCATCCTACATAAAACTCTACGGACAATCTCCCCCAAATACATACCGGAAATCATTTTCTCATATATCTGTCACAATTAATTAAAGAATCTAAGAAGATATCTCATGTTTGTGAGAGAAATTATAAGTACAAAGAGTTACCTGTTCACCAGGATTCAAACTATCAGCATCCAAGGCATAATCATAATCTGTTAGTGGAAGATGTGATGACTTAAAGTTACCCCACTCCATGTTGATAACCTGCAGTCAAAAATTGAAGAGAGTGTATTTTACCCTCAATATCCAGTTCACTTTTTCATTTCTAGTTTGATGATTCAAACCATAGACATATTCTTGAATCTTGATGGCTAATTTGCAAGATAATGAAGGGAGTGAATTTTACACTAAATTGGAAAATGGATAATTGCTAACCATCTCTCCAGATTTTGATGGTGAACCATGCCATTTTGGTATTGCTTGTGCTCGCTCAACATATGCTGCGTTTGAACCAGTCCCTAGGATCACAGCAGCAACAACATCCTTGTTGGCGTACCTACCACCAGCTAATGTTCCAACTGTGTCATTGACCTAGTATCAACAAAATAATGCATTTCAAGATTAAATTCGAAAGTGAAAAATAATAAAGCAACTGCAACTAGGTTGACATCTGAACGTGAAATACTAGCAGTCCTTATAAACTAGCATGAAGGTTCTTCAGTGAAATTTAAAGCTTTAACTTACAAGAGCTGAGACTGACATATCAAGGTTTTGTCTTTTCATAGCTTTGGACAATTCTGCCACCACATCTTTGCCAACCTGTTTATCAAACAGAAAAGGATAAATTCTATATATATATAGTTGAGGGTAAAGAAAGAAATAGTATGCTTTAACCACATTTATTCACTAGAAAGATATCTTGAATATTGTAGACATTTGAAGCAGAAAAATTTTATGCTTCCTAGAATCTATACGATCTCAATATTGAGAACTCTGAAACTCACATGTTTGGAGGAATGAACCAGACTTAACTTTCTACAACTAATATTGGTTCTGGAGAAACTGAACCCAGATTCTAACTTTAAAATTTAAACAATAATTAACTGGTGTCAATAGAAAAAAGAAGTTACTCAAAATTCAAAATGCTTTAAGCATCAAACAACCATATTTATATTAACAGAGTTTTACACATTCAAGAATCTGTGAAGCAGGAAGATTGAAGAATAATATTTGGTCTTACACAAATATATAAAACAGTAAGGAAAAGATCATTCATTAATAGCTGTTTTGAGAACTATGAGTGATTGTTTTAAACCCAAAGAGCATATTGTCCTTCCAAGAATCTGAAACAATTATAACTTGTTTAAATAGAGATTGAGTTACTTTCAGGTCCATATTGTACAGGTTAGTTAAGAATTTAGGGATATGAGCTATTTCCACAAAAAAGTCCAAAATAGAATGACATCTAGTCTGTCAAAAGTGTTAATATTTAGCTGCAAATCAAGAAAATAATTAACAGAAAGAACGTAAAGGAATCCCTGGGATTCAGTACCAACCATTTCATCTATAGCGAAGCCTTTTGTCCACTTAACCAGGGTCCCAGAATCAATCGATGTTTGCATCACAGGGAAAGAGAAGGTAAAACCTAGCTCCCTCTGACTACCAGGGGGAAGTTTATACTCTTTTCCTTCTTGGGAGACAAATTTTGCAAGTTCCGCCGCAATATAGTCAAAAAGACCCTGAAATCACATCCATTTTTTAGACTAGAGAAATCTTGTTTATAAGCAGCCTTTTTCTTTCTCTGTAAACTGGTTGAAGGACACAACACTTACATCTGAACTTCCGGTCATCAAATTAGGTGGAATTGACACCTCCTCAAACTCTTGGTTAACAAGACCAACACCCTTGCCTCCCAGTTCCACTCTTAACACACGGAAATTGGTTCCCCCAAGGTCCAATGCATAAAATACTCCCTTCTCATCACTGAAACAGAATTTTAAAAAGTAAAATAAAATAAATGAGTGAAAAGACTGACTCAACTAAACCAATTTTGCACTGGTAGCATGTAAGAATAGAATAACAAGCAAAATTCTTATTCACCATAAGATGACTGTTAATTGTATAAGCCATTAACAGAAAAGATTTCGCCAATTGCTAACTATCAAACAGTTCTTGGTCAAGAAGTTGAAAGTTCAGGCAGCAAAGAAGTTCAGGATAAATTTATCATTACTGCAATGAAAAACCTTAATGATGCAACATGTCACTTCAGAAGGCAGAATTCGGGCAGGATAGATTTACCTTATCAACTCTGAATTACCAAACTTTTTATCTATGATTTGTGGGCATATGCAAATGACAATCACAGGTGTTTGTTTAAGAAGAAAAATTTAACATTCCTTGTAGGTTTATATCCTAGAATAGTAAGTCATTAAACCAGCCCACTCAATAAGAATAGGTCACAAGTTAATCATTAGAGAATTATATGAATTATACAAACATGAAAATGCATCTACCCCAAGTAATAGAAACCAAAGACTATACTTTATTTGAGAATTTGGAATTTCTGTTTATAGTTTAAACAAACAAGAAATCAAGATCTCAAGCATTACGTAAAATTCATAATAATTTCAAAGAACAAATTGGAAGATATAAAACAAAA
>JANKKB010002219.1:0-16986 GCA_026225775.1 Bursera palmeri
AAAATATGTATTAATTTAATTTCTAAGAATTATTTATTAGAATTTACATCAATATGAAAAGGGTCTCATTTGAATTTTTGCCTAAAGAATAGTGCATACACTCGTTCAAGACAACCTACAATTAATAATTCGTTCTTCTTCTTTTTACCATTTTAAATACTTTTGTACTTGCAAATTTATCCTTATCTAAAATTACTTGAAAACCAATATTTATATAAAAATTAATCACTTACCTTTATTTTATTTTGCATGTGGCTAAGTATGGTAGCTCTCACCAATTCATTATCATTTTCCCATTCTGCCTTTTCTGTTTCGCAGTAGGTTGTACAACCTTGCCCAGCCCCTTGTATGATCCGCTCTGCACATAAAACAAATATTCAAAACATATTTTTCTTATTTTTATTTCATCTTTTGATTAATTAATTTATTTTATTACTTATCTTCATTTGCAATGATGGTGTTGGTTGAGGATTGTCCTTTTTATCCATGTTTAGAATTATTAACAAGTCATAAATATCTAAAATTTTTAAAACAAAAAATTATGAATAGTGCAAAATTATATTTTTCTAGATCTCTGCCAAACATGTTCTCACCATTATCTAAAAATTTCATGACTTTTTGTCTAACGTGAGGTTTATCCTCACACTTATAAAGTGATCACAATCCCCTTCCATAATCAATATAGGATACACCTCAATAATTTCTCTCTATCACACATTGGAATGACGTCGGAAACACGTCAATAATCTCGTCCTATCACATCTTGGGCCTGGGTCAGATAACCATCAACCTAAGACTTGTAGGCTAACTGATAAGTACTTAAAAGTGTACATTTATTATGAGTTTAAATAACATTTTTACACATTAAGTGCTATTAATTTAAGTATTTACTTTGATTTGAGCTTAAAATAATTATTCTTACTAATTTCTATTTTCAGACTTTTTGATGCAGGCCTAGAAAAAATGGTATAACTTTTGATCCAGAAGCCCCATTGATGCAAATCTTATATTCCTAGAAACATAAGACAATTTTTCACAAGCTTTAAGAAGAACTTAAGGCCCAAATCAAGCGTTTAAGGGGTTAAAAGTGGGCTGCAACAGAACCCAAATCTTCAAAAGCTTAGTCTGACCTATGTAGACTTATGGGGCCATTCTCTTTAACTACATATCTAAATGGCATGATTCAAGGTGTTTTGAAAATATGCTTCAAGTATCTACAACTTGACTCTTTGCCATTTTGTCAAATTTGGTGGTTAAAGAATTGTAAAATGCCTTGCAAGTTGATGGACTGATTGGTGTACGAAAATTGATATAGCTTCTTTATCTAGGCCATATCTCAGTGAACATAACTCTAAAAGACTTGATGTTTGCGGATGTGAAAAGCTTGTTCAATTATCTACAACTTATATCTTTGTCAATTTATCAAATTCGGTGGTTAAGAAGCTCCAAAATGCCTTGCAAGTTGATGGAGTGATTGGTATGGGGGAATTGACATAGCTGCTATTTTTTGGCTATTTCTCCATAACTACATATCCAAATGATACAATTCAAGCGACTATGGAAAGATAAGATAAATATCTACATCTTTCATGTGGGACACTTTGATAAATTCGGTGTAAAAGTTGTTTATAAAGTGGTTATAAGTGATAAGAGTGGTTGGTGACCATAAATGAGTTATGATAAAAATTCCTTGAATGCCCTCTCCCATTTGCCTATAAAAGGAGACCATTGGTTCATTGCAAAGAGACAATTCCTTTCAAAAGAGTTTTTCTTCTTTTCTTGTGTATTTTATAGTTGTAATATGTCTTTCTAAATTTTTAGTTAAGGCTAGGAGTGAAACATTCATTTGTTTGTAGTTTTGTTCTTGATCCTACTTGTGTTCTTCAATGTATTTTCTTTCAATCATTTGAATAAATATTTTCTTGAAAGTTGTTTTGGTTTGTCAAAAGCCTTGATTCATAGTAGACATGTTGGCACTTTGAATACTTAGAAAATTCTTTTACAAAACAAGTACATATTTTTTAAAATGTTGTCGTCAATCCATTAAAAGTTAATTCTTTTATTTTATGTTTTCTTGAGTTAAAATGTTTTAATCTTCCGATTGAGATAACTCTTTAGTTAATCTCAGTTGAGTTATAAAAAGGATNTAAGTATATTTTTTACAAATCAAATAGGCTTAGTGTTCTTTTAATTGAATTTTAATTCTCTACCTGGTAACTTTCATCTTTAAAACCAATCAACACTCCATTTACATTTACGATACTTGGACTCATCGAGGACTATAATTAAGATTACCTACACTTGGGTATACATTCTCTAAGTTGTAGCACTAACCTAGGCTTTGATAATAGTGATGTCTTAGGACTCGATCTCACCCCAACAACTAGCTCATGAGTTGAGACTTTCCCTCACACTTATAAACTGATTACCAACCCCTTGTACAACCGATATGGGATACACCTCAACACTAAGTACAGTAGCTCGCACCAATTCATTATCATTTTTCCTTTTGTGTTTCACAGTAGGTTGATCCTTCTTCAAAGTATATAAAGTTTGTCATGCANTTAAGAGATATAAGATCCTTCACTTCCAAATACGAAAATTCAAGTCTTGAAGTCTTTTGATTTTGAGATTTTCGTTTTGGATTTTACTTGCCATGATCTCAAAATTCAAGCACAAGTACGATACAAAACATAAATACTTCAATTTTCCAACACAACCAACTCCAACAGATATCAATAGTTTCTATACAAGCAACAACAATAATTTCACCACATAACCAACGTCCATAAGAAGAATAATGTCCACAAACAACCAATATTAATAATAATATAAATGCCTAATAATTAATATAACAGATTCAATAGGGGGACCAATGTATTTTATGTAACACTTAATAAAATATTATGCGACAAACCTAACTTACAATTGATTAGGTGATATTAAATGATTATAGTTGTTCAAACGGGTNTTGATGATGAGGAAAACTTACATTTCCAAGAATTTTAGATTCTGGATCTGATGTCTCTCTAATATTGTCTTGTCGATGCCTAAAAATTGTCCTCAAATCATAATGAGTTAAATCCCTTGACAATCGCTAAGACTTGGATCACAAATCTATTCAAAGTCAATTCGTTTTGATGCTGGTGATCATTGTTATTCTTGTTATCNGTTGTTGTTGTTATCAAGAAATTATATATAATGTTCTTGAGTAAATGTCAATTATACAAGTAAATTATACTGATAATAAAGTACTTACACCTTGTAAAAGAGATATAATAAATTTTAAAATAAATCAAAATTTCAAAAATTCTAACTTTTAACTAGTACTGTTAAAGTAATTTGTCCTTGTTATTTGTGTTGATAATTAAGTCTGCTTAATTTTAGTACTTCGGATTCCACCAATTTCATCAAACAATTAACTGAAGCCAACACTTATTATACAAGAAACTAAAACTATTAAAGAATCCAAAAATTTATATCACAAGCATGAAACTATATATCAAAGCTACTTTAACATCTTAATCTAATTCTTTTATTAATGAAATTCAATATGAATATGTATATAAGTTTTCATTGAAAATGAAGGAGAAGTTGAAAACAATAATCATTAAAAAAATTTAAATTTCCTTTAATTTTGTTAGGTCCCTAGTGTTGTTGGATGAATTTTGTTTCAATGATCTACAAAATTGGAGCATANCATAAGTTGTGAGAATTTGCGAGTTTATTACCTATTTTCAATTCAAACATAGAGGAAATATAATTTATTTCATTCTCTTAACCTAGTTTTATTTAATTAAAGGAAGTGAATGATTCAAAATTTGAGTTTAAAAATATAAACTGAACTACATCCACTTGAAGAGTTTTTGTTTTTTTGTTTTTTTTGTTTTTCTTTTCAGTTTTCTTCTTGTTTTTGGTTTTGTTTTTTGGTTCTTTTGCTAACTCTCTACACTTCCTATTATGTTGAATAAAAACAAAACCAAAGTAATGTTAATAGTATTTACCTGCTCATCCCAGTCTGTCCTCCACACCATGTATGAATGAATAATTGTTTGCATCACCACTCCACACAACATTCGAATCCATAAGCCCTATAAAATAACAACTAAAAATTATTTGATTTTTAATGGTTTGCCAATGGTAATTAAAAATAATAGTAATATTGGTATTAGGTCTTAATTACTATAACTTCTAAAACTAAAAAAAGCAAAGAAAAAATCCTTATGAGAGCCTTGAAGGTACGTACCATATGAGTCTCACCCCATCAGGACTATTCATACCACTTTTTGCGACGATGATTTGCTTTCAAAATATACCTTTTTGCAACAAAATCTCATTTCATCTCAAAAAATTTCGTTTTCGAAAGTCAAATTTTTTGTGGTGAAGTCCTTTCATCAAATGAGTGTTGGTGTAGCTATCATCATGCTTGTATACGACATCAATTAAGTGAGTCAGATTAAGAACCTTCTCGGGAAAAGGCACTGGAACAGCAATTGGCATGAGGAACTCCTCATTTGTATCTTCCCAGGCATTGGCAACTCGTTCATGGAACAGTTCAGTTGTCTCTTCCTCAGAAGCACCATACTGCCTCANTGTAGCATTCAAAAGCTGGGGCAACACATCCTCTCTTTGCTCAAGCTGAGGTATAATACTTGCTTTTATAACACAACAGATAAAAGGAAATCAGGAATTCGTTATTATTTCCGAATTAACAGTGTAATTTAGTTTTTGATCATGGTAAGTACCTCATGACCCGCAATGTCATCCATGAGTCTGCAAATTGTTGAGGCAGCCTCAAGGTGAGTGGTAGCGAAAGAAAGCGCTTCATCTAGCAAATCTTCTCCATGCACCCTNAGATGGGTGGCTTCATATAAGCTTAATAGTCCTCTAAGGTCACGTGCAAAAGATGCCTTGAAGTTGCCATTCTCCCTGAACTTGTTGAAGACATCTGCTTCACCACCCAAAAAACATGAAGCGCTTGATTTCACTACCACGCACCTTAAGGCAGAGGCAACCCAACTCAACACTCCACTTGCAAACCAGGTTGAGCATACCTTAAATCGACCTCTTCGTAAAAGGTTCCCAAGGTGGAGGAAAAATATTACACATCTATCTATCAAAAGGACCTTTTGCACAATGAGGTTCTATTAACCTTTGCAAAGTTAGATTTTAATGTGTTGCAAAAAAAGCATCAGAGGGAACTCAGTGATATCACAAGGTATGAATAATTTTAAGTATGTAAGGTTTTCTAGCTTTGCATTTACTTATTCCATGTAAATAGGTTCAATAATGATGCTATTTAATTAATTACTTAGATGGTGGAAAAGTTTAGATGTTCCAAGCTTTTATTGTGAGTGAATAACACGTAAACAAGAGCTTCTGCTGGCAAAGATATAACTGAGGAAGTGTTATAACCATGTTGTCTAAGTAGTCGAACTTCAAGAGAGATGGAATTCTAGTAGCTTATCTACGTCGGACACTGGCATTCTTTTTACTTCTTCCTTCAATTCTAGTAGCTTTGTGTTGTCACTATTTTCCCAAGGACAGGGAATAAAATGATAAGTAATTAAGGAAGAAAATATTATGAGGCGCAAAAGCTAGCCATCTCATAGATTGGGATTCCTCCCGTGCATATACACACACATACAATTAGTAGTTAATAATGGGTTTTATTAATACTTTCTCAGATTTCGTAGAGAAAGAAATATTTATGGTATGTTATGAAGTATATATACTTATATTATTTCACCTAAAGGAATCATTATTAATTGTTCGATATTTTTGTATATATTTTATGTATACAATTTATCTCAAATATATATAATCATTTACGTGTGCATCCTAATTAAAATAGAACAAGTATTATAATTTACCATGGAGTCACCAGCATATGAGAGAGAATGAACCCCCCAAATGCTAGGATGAAAATTCGCCAAGCGACGATTAGTGTCTTGCTTCCGAGCATTATTTGCTGAAGCTGAAACTGCTGAGACTTGAAGAGACATTGTAAATGTGTAGATTATTTTGATATAGATTCTACTCCTTAATTAGGATGGTGTGCGAGTCGCAATACCTCCACTCATGAATATTTATATAGAAATTATGATATAGCACATTTTTTTTTCTTTTTGTTCAAAAAACACTTATTTTATTAATTTCATTTACTTTGTTAAAATCGGGTTGAAATTAATAGCTATAAGGCAGGGGCAGACCCACGTGGGGTCATGTGGGGTCAAGTGACCCCACTTGGCTTTTATTTCCACTAACCTCCTCTGCCTCTGACTTCATATTATAATACTTAAACCCCTCATAATTATTATTTTTCCTTTGATCTCCCTTCTTAATTTTTATGTTTAACATTTGGCTCTGCACAACTCTTAAGACTATGTGTTTTGAGATTTTTTTTTATAAATCAATTTTTCTTCAAAAATTGTTTCACCTCTTTCCTCTTTTTTAAATTATATAATAATTAATTAATATCAAATATTTTTAATTTACAAAAAGATGTCATTGCCTTATATAAATAAATTACTTTCTTCCATATGCTTCCATCGCCATCAAACTCAGCAAACATCCATTCTGCCTCATTTCTACAAAATATTTTATGTTTGTGATTGGAATGAGCAAATCTCTATAACTGACTGGTTCATTCATAATCTCCTGTGTTTTGTAAGAAAATGGAAACAGATTCTATTAAATGTTTAGTTGTCATCAAATTAAACATTCTTTTATTTTTAAAGATATGATATTTTGTTTGCATGTAGATGACTCATGAGGAAGACATAATGTTCAAAAAATCATTGTCAAAATTTGAAAACATAATAAGTCAATTCTAAAGTTTATTAGAGCAAAAACTTTTGATCTATCATCTATTAACCCACTTACCATATATGAAAATCAATAACAAAAAGCAGTCGTAGAAAAAAATTTAATCTTACTCGAAAAAAAATATGTAGCAAAAAAAAAAAAAAAAGACTAAACCTTTTAGAATTAATTTTCTTTTGTTGTTTTGATTTATAACTTTATAATTAATTTACGCCATTCGAACTATATGTAACTTCAATTAATGAATATGAGATTAAACAATAATATACAATTGAAATTAATGGGCTAATTAGCTGAATTTACAATAATGATCTCATCATCTCAACAAGAAGAAAATATTGGTTATTCAAGAAGAAATGTGGATGTTGATTTGCGATATCTTCCTATGGATACTGGTTTACGTCCTCACATTTTAGATTATGATCTTAATGTTTAAGATCAAATCCGAAGAGTTTATTTGAAAAGAGGTTCTCGTCAACCTAAAGGTCATGAGTTTCATTTTACAGATTTTGGTAGATTTTCAAGAAGATTTGTTGTTTCTTGGTTTGGTGAATTTGATTAATGGTTGAAATATAGTATAGTGAAAGACGCGTAAGAAGTAGGATTTTCTCTTTATTGCTATCTTTTTAGGTTAGATGTTGGTAATAAAAGGGGTACTAATGATCACTTTGTTGGTCAAAAATTTTCAAATTTAAAAAAGAAAGAAAGATTGAATGTTCATGCTAGAAGTGCTGCTCATAATCAAGCTCAAAAAATGCGTGAATCATTACTGAATCAACCTTTGACCCCCTTAAGTTTTGTTCCTTGGTCCACCCCTGCTATAAAGGACCCTCCAATAAATTAAGTAATTTTTGTTAGGAGAGTGCTTATAACCACAAAAGAAAAAATGACAATTAAAGCTGTCGACTTAAGGTTACCAAACCCTAGTTGAACGAGTTTGATTCTTAATTAATAGAGTTTGGGACCTACCTTGTGCCACAAAATAAAGTTTGGCTCAATGGGATAGCAACTAAGGCTCCTTGAGTTGAGGCCCTTGTTTAATAGCTTTTTAACAAAAAAATTATATTGCTTCCTGATTATGATTATCATTTAATNAACATTTAGTTAAATCATTATCAAATAATACTATTTATCCCAATTTTTATCTCAACTTTGTATCTTAGATGGTATGTAATTAATATTAGATTGTCAAACAGATAGTGTAACGATTTAATAAATGATGTGATAATTTTAAATGAATGACACCTCATTTAAGATAAGTAATTTGGGAAAAATTTTTGAAATATATAACCTGACTCTGACTCATATTTATTCCCTCAATTTAATAGATTCATTTTAAAAGTTAAATTTTTATGTTTATCCATTTATTTTCACATAAGATTTAATTCTAATATTAGTTAAAAATAAATCTTAGTTAAACTATGTTTTGTAAGCTCCATAATCTCTTTAATTTTAAGATTTGAAATAAAGTTGATTTTTTTCTTTAACTAATTTATTCATTTATCTATATTCTCTGATCTATACCCTTATATATAAAATTTGAATAAGTTAATTATTTGTTTGACATCATATAAGAGCACAAACACAATAAAAAGGAGATATAAATTTCACCATTTATCTTACTCATTACAAAAAATGTAATCTCATTTCTAAGAATTATTTATTAGAATTTACATCAATATGAAGAGGGTCTCATTTGAATTTTTGCCTAAAGACTANTACATAAACTCGTTCAAGACAAGCTACAGTTAATAAACCGTTCCTCTTCTTTTTACCATTTTAAATACTTTTGTTACTTACAAATTTATCTTAACTAAAATTACTTGAAAACCAATATTTATATAATAATTAATCACTTACCCTTATTTCATTTTGCCTGTGGCTAAGTGTTGTAGCTCTCACCAATTCGTTCTCATTTTCCCATTTTGCCTTTTGTGTTTCGCAGTAGGTTGTACAACCTTGCCTAACCCCTTGCATAATCCGCTCTGCACATAAAAACAAATATCCAAAACATATTTTTCTTATTTTTATTTCATCTTTTAATTAATTTATTTTTTTTCATTGCTAATCTTTATTTCCNGAAACAACCAACTCCAACAGATAGTGATAATTTCTATACAAGCAACAATAATAATTTCACCACACAACCAACGTTAATAAGAAGAATAATGTCCACAAACAACCAATATTAATAGCAATATAAATGCTTAATAATTAATATAACAGATTCAATGCGGGTACCATTGTGTTTTATATAACACTTTGTAAAATATTATGCGACAAACATAACTTACAATTGATTAGGTGATATTAAATGATTATAGTTGTTCAAATGAGTTTGATGATAAGGAAAACTTAGATTTCTAAGAATTTTAAATTCTGGATCTGATGTCTCTCTAATATTGTCTTGTCGATGCCTAAAAAATGTCCATAAATCATAATGAGTTAAATCTCTTGACCATTGCTAAGAGTTGGATCACACACAAATCTATTCAAAGTCAATTCATTTTGATGTTTGTGATTGTTGTTATTTTTATTATCAAGGAATTTTACATAATTTTTTTGAGTAAATCTTGTTTAGAGGAGTAAATTATATTGATGATAAAGTATTTACACCTTATAAAAAATATATAATAAATTTTAAAGTAAATCTAAATTTCTAACTTCTAACTTTTAACTAGTGTTAAAGTAATTTATCCTTGTTATTTGTGTTAATAATCAAGTGTGCTTAATTTTAGTACTTCGGATTCCACCTATTTCATCAAACAATTAACTCAAGCGAACACTTATTATACAAGGAACTAAAATATTAAAGAATCCAAAAATTTGTATCACAAGCATGAAACTATCAAAGTTACTTTAACATTTTAATCTAATTCTTTTATTAATGAAATTCAATATATATGAAAATGTATATAAGTTTTCATTGAAAATGAAGGAGAAGCTGAAAACAATAATCATAAAAATTAAAAAAAAAAATCCTTTAATTTTGTTAAGTCTCTAGTATTGTTGGATGAATTTTGTTTCAATGATCTACAAAATTGAAGCATAACTTGTGAGAATTTGCTAGTTTATTACCTATTTTCAATTTCAACTTAGAGGAAATATAATTTTTTTCATTCTCTTTACCTAGTTTTATTTAATTAAAGGAAGTGAATGATTCAAAATTTGAGTTTAAAAATATAGACATACTTTTAATTAGGTTAAACTTTAAAATTAAAATATTTGAATTTGTGATTTGTAAAATTAATTTTTAATATGAAATTCTATGTTATTAATGTAAAAGAAGATTAAATTATTTCATTAAAATCAACGTGCTTGAAGAAAATGAATCTTTTATTATCTTTTAAACCAAGAGGACTAAAATGTGTTTGTTCTTTTTTGAACCTCCAAGGATGTTAAACGAATTTCTTATTGACTTAGCTTTTTCATTTTCTTTCTCAAGAGTTTAGATAGGTTGTACAACCTTGTCTAACCCCTTGTGTGGTCCAAGTTTATTACATACGAGGAACCTTATTACTTTGATGTCATAAAGCAGTTTCTTCTGACTGGGGAGAATTTTAAACTTGATCTTATTGATATATGTCCAAGTTTGCAATGATGGTAGTTGGTTGAGGATTGTCCCTCTTATCCATGTTTAAAATTATTACCAAGTCATAAATATCTAAAATTTTTAAAACAAAAAATTATGAATAGTTTATATTATATTTTTCAACATCTCATCCAAACACGTTCTCACCACTATCTAAAAATTTCATTATTTTAAAATTACCTGGTCTAGAACCAACCAATTGAATTATATTGCATGGTTCTATAATTTTGAAACTATATAAAGATGCCAACACTATTGTTGATCCTTTGTATTTTGATAAATTTGAGGCATTTACCTTTAGAAATGATACTTGTCAAGTGAAGTCAGGATTAGAATATTATTAGGGAGAGGATATTGAACCAAAAAGAGAGACTTTGAAGCTTTGCTATGATGGAGGACAAGAGGTTAAGATTCACAGTAGGTTCCTGTTTCTCCACAGACCTCTGAGCTTATATTCAATATTAGGGGTAGATTGTTTAGTCCACATTATAGTATGCTATTTTCTTGTTCATTAGAGGCTTTAATGTTAACCAAAATTAGGTAGGCCATCACTTTGAGGTTTTTTTATTTAGTGATACATCTTGTGGAATATGATCTACTGGAAGCTTTGAATTAATTTTTGTCCTTATTGATGTCATGTTTAGAATGTGAAACATGATTGTTCATTAGAAACTTTGGTTCGGTTTTGGTATTTATTTAATTATATTTTAGAATCACTTTTTAATTTGCAGAATATGATTGTGTAATGGAAAATTTTCTTTGATTATGGTCTTTATCTAGTTATATTGAAAAGTTATATTAAAATAGCTTTTCATCTAAGTTTTTTAGAATATGGTTATCATGTTCAAACTCAGAAAAACCAATGATTCTCCTTCAAAAAAATTTAGCGGAAAGCGATTACGTCTATATTGATTTGGGGTCAGGTCAGGTATGGTGAGGAGCGCTTGAGGGGAGGTTCGGCTTTCAAAAGATTCTTCTTGTGGTTTCAGAAACCACTGATTAAGATGTTGGGAAGCTTTGTTTAACTGTAGATAAAGTTATCCAGGTTCTGTTGAACTAGATAAAGTGAGCAAATTCCAATCTTATAAGGGATCTTTTCCATCAATTTCTAAATAGAAGAAGGGTTAGGCTATTGTGACTTAATTTTTTTGACTTAATTTCATATACTATTTAATAGTCGTGGATTTCTTTAATCTAATGGTAGAAAAAGTTGATAAGTTGACATTAAAAAACTATTTTTTAACTTTTTTTTTCCACCCATAGATTTTAGTAAATCAATAATTATTAAATAGTGTGAGAAATTAAGTCACAATAGTCTGACCCATAGAAGAATATATATGAAATATTACATCTGGAAAACAAATTTTTGTAAATAGACAACTCATTCAGTAAATTTTAGAATAACATGAAAGCCTTTTCTTTTATAATAGCCTTAAGTTTTCTCTATATATTATATAACCTCTTTAAAATTTTAGTATTAGCCTCTTCTTTTACATTAATTAAAGGAAGTGAATGATTCAAAATTTGAGTTAATTTAAAAATATAAACATGCTTTTAATTAGGTTAAACTTTAAATTCAAAATATTTGAATTTATGATTTGTAAAATTAATTTTTAATACTAATGAAATTCTATGTTATTAATGTAAAAGAAGATTAAATCATCTCATTAAAATGAATATGTCAAATGTCTTTTAATTTGCTTGAAGAAAAGAAATCTTTTTATTATCTTTTAAACGAAGAGGACTAAAATGTGTTTGTTCATTTTTGAACCTTCAAGGATGTTAAATGAATTTCTTATTGACTTAGCTTTTTGATTTTCTTTCTCAAGAGGTTAGGTAGGGTTGTACAACCTTGTCTAACCCCTTGTGTGGTCCAAGTTTATTGCTTATTGTTTGGACCGTACGAGAAACCTTATTGCGTTGATCTCATAAAGCAGTTTCTTACAAGGGAGAATTTTAAACCTAATCTTTTTGATAAATGTCCAAGTTTGCAATGATGGTGGTTGGTTGAGGATTGTCCCTCTTATCCATGTTTAAAATTATTAACAAGTTATAAATAGTTTTAAAACAAAATTATGAATAGTTTTAATGTTATGACCCGGATTTTTGAAACAGTGAGCTAGGGGTATAAGTGAAAGATTTCAAAATATAAAATCATAAAAATATGTATTTTTTACGTATATGGGATGAGACGGACGTGATGATATCATGTATATATGTATTTGAATATATTCGGGAGTTTTTAGAATTTTAGACTAAAACGTAGTTTTACACTGGCTCGATTATTTTTCATCTTTAGCGTCCGATGTTCGTATTTTGAGGGTCACGTGACTGAGGACTTAATGAGGATGGGTTTACATTGAGATGCCAAGACTTTGGGTCAGGATAGCGATCGTTGAAGGTTTATAAATTTACAATCGGCCCCATGACCCAAAGTCTATATAAATCGCATAAAAGTCCAGAACATTCAAAAACCTCCAGAAACACTCCTGTTCACTAGAAAATCGCACCCATTGCCATCGCCGGTGACTTTTCACATTCCTGTTGAGTTAGGCGGCAAAAGGGATGGTAATGGAAGCTTCTCGGGATGCTGGTCACAATGATGGCCTCCATTCCTCCGTTCGGCATTGAAATTGACCAAAATGACACCGAACATGTTCACCTGCCCAACCATTACTCTCCCTGCTCTGGCGACATCAGCCCCTGCCACCAGTCAGAATCTCTTACTCTCGATCGAAGGAGTCCAGCGGTGGTCTCCAATCGACCGTTTGAGGCCTAGATCGCCAGAAAAACGCCTTAGACTGTTTAGCTCCCCTAACGCCGATCTGCCTCTTCGGCCACTGTCTCGCCTCCCCAACAATGCAGTTGAACTCAGCCTTCAAGACAATTCCAATGGTGGTGGTCGTTTACTGTAGTTCGCCGCTAATCGAGATTCTGACTAGTAGATCATGAATCACGGCCATCGCTGAAAAATATCAGTCGGCCTCCTTAGCTTACGGGCTTGACAACCACACCCCCTTTAGGACTCCCTACCATGTATTTTGACATAAGGACCCCCAAAAGTTTTCAAGTTAGCAATTTCACCCCCACTCAGTTAATTTCAGTGTAGCCTTTAATAGTTTATAAGTTTACGAAAACACCGCTATAGTTTAAAATATTGTTTTAACCCCCGTGTTCAATTTCTTATGGGTATGACCTTGTGACTTCGAGAACTCATCCGGAACCCCCGGGACACATGAAATTCATGATATAGATGAGGAAAAGAGAGAGAAAGAGGTGCAGGAGCTATGGTTTAGATATCGAGGTAGGAGTTTCTGACTATACTTTTCTATTCTGTTTTAACATGCACGAGATTTAAATAATGTTATATGTGCGTGTATGAGTGTACAGGAATTGAGTATTATATAGGTGACTGGGTAGCCAGAGTGTACGTCCAGTGTGGACATGAGAGTGTATGATGAGATCGATAAGACACCGTACATGGACGTACGTGTATGATGAGACGAATGAGACATGGTACATGGACGTACGTGAGTGATGAGATGGATGAGACACGATCAATCTAGTGCTCATGTGTTACAAAATGGGTGTGATGTAGGAGATGCATGTGTGTGTCACGAGTGGTAGGACACGCCAGACATGGACGATACGTGGAGGTACCTTTGTGATGTGATGGACGAAATACGGGGCATATGCGTATGACCATATGTTGTGGTAATGAGTGAATAGTCACAAGATAGGATGGTATGAGTATGATAGAGTAGCTGGGGTGAGCCCAGTATGGACTATAGGCATGTAGTAGTGGGATCATTGTATGTAATAGGAACGAAAATACGTATGTACGATGATGGACGTGCACGTGAGGTTTGACATGTGCACAGATCATGTGAATGGACCCCAAATTGGCCTAGTCGAGTGTCCAGGGATCACGTGAATAAACCTCAGATTGGCCTTGTGGCGACCCGGAACCCCTTATATAGGAATCCCGAGGGCCACTAATTAAATAAATAAAATAAAATGAATGAAAAGAAATTAAAACGTTTAATATAAAACATTTATATTGAAAATACGGGTTACAAAAATTTTTCTTTAATAGATACATGGAAACGACTCACTCTGACTATCCAAACATACCCATGATTATCTGAGATCCTCTACGTGAGCTCCGGATCATTTCCACTAGACTTTTGACCTTAGGTACCTGTAGATGAAGGGATGAGCAACACAGTCCAGTAGGAATTTCTAACTCTAACAGTTTTATAATATTTTAAACACAATGCATGCATAACCAAAACATAGAATACGTCAAGTTGTCTCCTCTCTCTCATGTACTCCTGATTTCCGTCACAAGACATTCTCCTCTTTATAATCACAACCATTGTGTTACACGCGATGCATCCATGTATCCTAACCACTAATCTAAATCTACCCTTAGATCCTGCCTCTCAAATAGGCTCATCTAAGTATCTACCGTCTCATCTCACCTACTAGTAAAACACACACACACGGGTACATCTAAGGCTTGACACTGGATACATCTATCATAATAAATCCCCTTAGGTCCATAGGTACAGCTAAGGCCTATCATTGTATACATCTATCACAGTGAATACCCTTAGGTCTCTCACCAACTCATACTTAAGCACAACTAAGGCCTAGCACTGTACATATCAGTCACAGTATCTCAATAAAGGTGTTTCCTCTTGAATCGCACGTCTCTCGCGGGCCCACCCAAGGCCTAACACTCAACATCAATATATATATATATGTTTTCCTTTGGATCCCACATCTCTCACGGGCCCACGCAAGGCCTAAAACCCAATATCAATATATGTGTTTTCACATGGATCCCACGTCTCTCGCAGGCCCACCTTAGGCCTAACACCTAAAACTATAACACGTGACATCCCTTTAGATCTCAGATCAACTCGAGTCCATCTAAGGTCCAATACTATAATCGATCTATCCGGTATCACAGCGGACATATAGATCCCTCTCATATCAGACAGACTCTATAACTCCACCCGTATCACAACAGGCTTGACTATCAGTCCTATCTCAATAGACTCCGTCGATCCATCTCGTATCACAACGGGCTCATCTAACAATCTCGTACACTCATTGAACCTCATGTGTACATCCATCACTGTACTCCCACATTTCCTTTCCTATTTTACATGACAATCACACTACTACGTACCCGTAGTCCGTGTTAGGCCAACCTTAGTTACTCTACCATACTCATATCATTCAATCTTGAGATCGTTCACTTATCACTAGCCCGTACGGCCTCACTTACGTACGGTTCACTCATGTCTCATCTATCTCTTCACATACTTGCCCTCACGTGGCTCACGTATCCCATTATCCTACCACATATATTCACATGCAATCCGTGTCTCATACATCTCATTACTCACGTCTCGACTATCCATCCGTCTCACTACTTAACCTTGCCAGTTTTCTAACTTATGGTCATACATGTATCACCCGCGTATGGTCCATTCCATATTGTAACATCACTTACATGACACTTATACACTAATTATTTTCTTACGTGCCATCACATGTGGTATCCATAAATCATAATCCACACCAGGTCCATTCTGACATCACAATCATACACGTTCCTCCCAGTTCCTCGATTAATCGCTTATTTTCGTAAAACCATACACACATCTGTAACGTCCCGAACCATCAATCAATCTAACATCTTATTCGTCAATCACACAGTCTCTATTCCCTAAGCATAACATTAAAGTAAATCCACATGCATGTTAAAACATAATAGAAATGTACAGTTAAAAACCCTTACCTCGATATCCGAACCATAGCTCTCGGACCTCTTTTTCTCTCTTTTTCTCATCCGTATCATAAATTCATGCATTCAGATAGTCTCAGATGAGTCCTCCGAGTCACAGGGTCATAACCATGTAAAACGATAACCGAGGGTTAAATTGATAATTTACATATTGGGGGCGTTACCGTAAATTCTTAAATTATACTTAAATTCATCAAGTCAGGGTGAGATCGTTAACCTGTAAACCCTTGGGGTCCTTACATCGCCACAAGTGACAAGGGGTAAACTGTCAACATCTAAAACAGTAGGGGGTGCAACTGCCAAGCCAACAAGATAAGGGGGCTAACTGATATTATCCAACACAACCGTAATTCACAGTTTATCACCAGAGAAGACGATCGACGATCAGGAACGAGAAATGAAGGACACCATCAGAACTGTCACGATGAGAAGGACTTGTTCCAACAAACGACCACGACAACCGATGGCCGGAGGTGGTAAATAGACGAATGAGAAGTGGTGGCTGTCGGGGCTCATTGTCGGTGATCCATGCATCGGACCGATGATCGGAGGTCACCGTTGGAACCAACTCACCGAGAGGAGTCGATCGCCACTTATGTCAGAAGCTTGAGACGCTAGAATCGACCGATCGAAAGTCGACACAGGCCAATTATCTCGAACCGATCTACAGTATTTTCGGCACCAGATGAGAGAACGAAGACCATCACCGTGATCAGTAGGCTAAGAGCTTTTTGTTGCCATTGGTTAT
>JANKKB010002224.1:5342-26854 GCA_026225775.1 Bursera palmeri
AAAAAAAAAAAAAAAAAAAAAAAAAAAAAAAAAAAAAAAACTTAATAGCCATTTTCTTATCTTCTTTTCCTCTTTGCTCCTAATTCAGGTAGCGAACTGATTGATTTGCGCAAGAATAGGCTGAGACCACGATAACCCCATATCATCTTTCTTGTATTATTTTCTAAGTTTCACAACAAACAATTCTTTCGCACGTGAAAAAAGAATGTGCTTTCACAGAACTTTTCAATGTTTCACCAATGCAAAGTAGTAGATGGTGGAACTTGACAATGAGTTCTGGGAAATGCTCTCTTTTATCTTTTTTAAAATGAGGGACGAGAGCTATTCCAAAAACTAGTGAACAACGGATAGCACCACTCAACCGAAAAAATCTCAATCCTTGGACGAACTGGTAAGCAGCCTTCGTCTTTTTAATGACGATTATGGATTGTTTCTTATATTATTTTTCTGAAAAAGGTTTATCACCTGTATGTCTAGACTCTAGAGATGTGCTGACTACAGAAACACAATATTATTCTCATAGAAAAGAGAAACAACTTCACCCAATTCATCTTATCCTTCAAGCAAGTAAATCTGTTTTTTTTCTTTATATTAAAAAAATTCTAATTTTATAAAAAATGTATTAAAAATTTATTTTTGTTTTCTCTATTTTTGATAACTATAATGTTGAATTACCAAACATTAAATAGTTGTAAGAGATTGTACATTGATCATGGTTCCTCAACTCTAGTACCAGAACACGATGTTCGATTAACAATGATTTATCCAAAGATTTAATGTTCCAATAAAAACATGTTCTATAAGAGAAGATATTGGATTTATAAAAACTTGAGAGAGATAGCTTATTAATAAGATTGTATTTAATTATGTTATGGAAATTAAAAGAGTATAAGAGATTTCTCAACCAATTCAATTTGAATTGATGTAATTTTTTTTTTTTTCCTTTTTCCTTCTTTATCTAAGAAAACGGGCTTTAAAAAATTGAAAGCGACAAAACAATCATTTTCTTAATCGATGGGCGACAAGACCATACTCAGAATTCGAATTATATTTCTACATTTAATTTGTATAGACGTTCAGTTAAAATTAAATGATGTTAAGCACAAGACAAGGGCAAGGCTGTAATTATACTCAACCGGCTCTACTCTGTTCCCTCGACACCGTTCAATAAGATTCCGACACGTCGTAATTACCAATTCAACCGAAACCTTTGACTGTACACTGCCCCGTTTATTCAAAGATATGGCTCTTCATCACCTTTCTATAACTAACAGAAAAACGTTATCGTTCTGCGGCCTCGCTTCGATTCTTCCTCTTCCACGCTATAACGATCATGTTACAGTTCATTTCTTTATTATTTGAAGCAATTCGAGCTGAGTTTTTCCATCTTATACATAATATATACACACACATTCGCATTGGCGTTCCATCTCCAACTATCTTACTCTATTCATTCCGTTCAGCGATCCATGGACAATTCAAGAACTCCATTTAGAGGGATTGCTGACGACTTCAAAGGAAGAAAAGAATGCTACAAAGATGATTGGACTGCGGCACTTTGTACCGGTCCCAGGTATACCTTTTTTTTTTTTTTTTYCTATCAATTTATATTAATTGCATTCTCAAGATGCTTTACTTTTACTTAATTTTTACATGAATTCATGCATATTACAGGATTTTGGCACCAACTCTCTATATATTCTTCGCTTCTGCTATTCCTGTCATTGCTTTTGGAGAGCAACTTAGCAGAGAAACAGGTTGGTTCCTTGCTGTTATCCTTCTGCATTTATGTTAGGCATATATTTTAAATTCAGATGATAACATACCCTTGTAACGTGAATCAAGTCTCACATGCTGAAGCGAGTTAATCATTTTAATTAATATCATTAGAATATTCAAATATGCAAACTTCTTCAAAACTTGAACTCGTAGTTATGGATATTTAAGTCACTAACATATTGTAATTGTTACTTCTTTATAATACCTTGTTTTCATCCACAGATGAAAGCTTGAGTACTGTGGAAACCTTGGCTTCGACTGCCATATGCGGTATCATACACTCCATAATTGGTGGGCAGCCTTTGTTGATATTGGGAGTTGCAGAGCCCACGGTTATAATGTACACATATTTATACAGTTTTGCCAAAGATAGACAGGATCTTGGAAAGGAATTGTTCTTAGCTTGGGCTGGATGGTTAGCTTAGTTTGATCTCTCGACATTTTCTCCTAACTAAAGGTTGTTATTTCGTAACTGTATAGTAATGGATTTGATTTGTGTTCTGCAGGGTGTGTACCTGGACAGCTCTTCTACTCTTTCTTCTTTCAGTCTTTAATGCAGCATCGATTATATCAAGATTTACGAGGATTGCAGGGGAACTTTTTGGCTTGATGATTGCATTTCTCTTCGTTCATCAGGCCGTACATGTATATTCTCTAATCTCTATCAGTAATATATCAAAATTGAGATTCTGTGTCATTTTCTGATGGATAAATTTTAGTTAAATCTTTTAAATTTTTTCTTTGAATTACAGGGGTTGATCAGTGAATTTAAAGTTACTAAATCTGAAGAATCATATGTGGAAGAGAATCATTTCCAATGGCTTTATGTAAACGGGCTTCTGGGTGTTATATTCGCCTTTGGCCTACTCTTCACTTCTCTGAACAGCAGAAAGGCAAGAACATGGCGATATGGAACAGGTTTGTTTATTTAAATCTTGAAATTATAGTTCCAATTGGCATGGAAAGGATAAGATGATTGTAACTTTCCAAATCAGTTCGGAAGACAAAGTTGATGAATAGTTTCGTAAGAGTAGCATTTTTCTCGTCATTAATATCACTCTTGTCTTCAACTGAATTGTTACAGGATGGATGCGAAGCATAATTGCTGATTACGGGGTTCCATCGATGGTATTAGCATGGTCTGCATTGTCATTCAGTATTCCTCCCCAAGTTCCATCTGGAGTTCCCAGGAGGCTTTATACTCCTGATCTTTCAGAGGGCGGATCTTTGGTGCATTGGACCGTAATCAAGGTGAAGTTGTGCATTCATTTCAATTGCTTTCTTTTTTTTTTCCCTTTCTGCCAACCACACAAATTCAAGGTTCACTTGCCTCATTTGAATTACAGGACATGGCAAGGGTCCCTACAATTTACATATTCGCTGCCTTCATACCAGCTCTGATGGTTGCTGGTCTCTATTTCTTCGACCATAGTGTGGCTTCTCAATTGGCACAACAGGAGGAGTTCAATCTCAAGAATCCATCTGCTTACCATTATGACCTTTTTATCCTCGGACTTATGGTATAAATATTAACTGATTTTCCTATTTCCTTATGTAACTTTTTAAGTTCCTGCCTAAGTTCTTCACCAAAATCACTTGTTTCTTTGAATTGCTATGCAATCATTCTATCACAGACTTTACTTTGTGGTTTGATTGGAATCCCTCCCGCCAATGGTGTTCTCCCACAATCTCCAATGCACACTAAGAGTCTATCAGTTCTCAAGAGACAGGTAGGCTGATGGAGTACTAATTGGAATTTGGTACCATTTACTGTAACAATATACTTCTGTAGTCTTTTATATATATATATATATATACAATATTGGGATACATGTGCAGGAGATGAGGAAAAAGATGGTACAGAGTGCCAAGCAAAGCATGATGCTGCAAGCTAGTAAATCTGAAATTTATGGTAGAATGCAGTCAGTGTTCTCAGAAATGGACACAGCTCCACCGGTTAGTTGTCTGGAATATTTAGTTGTTTTTGGTGCAAGCTGCAGGTATCTCATATAGCATGGATTTTATTTGTAGGTTACGGCAGCTAGAGAGCTGAAGGACTTGAAGAATGCTGTTATGAAAAGTGAAACTGAAGAAAACAAAGAAAGTAAATTTGATCCCGAAAAGCATATTGATCCATACTTGCCTGTCCGCGTCAATGAGCAAAGACTTAGCAACCTGTTACAATCAATGCTTGTTGGAGCATCATTACTGGCCTTGCCTGTACTTAAAAAGATACCTACATCAGTTCTGTGGGGATACTTTGCTTACATGGCCATTGACAGCCTCCCCGGAAACCAATTCTGGGAAAGAATTTTGCTGCTTTTCATCACTCCTAAACGACGTTTCAAGTAAGTTGACTAACCTTTCTATTTGCTTCCAGCAGCCTCAATAATTGTGTTTGTCCAACGAAATTGATAAACCCTTAGCTTTTCTGATCAGGGTTTTGGAAGGATCACATGCTTCTTTCGTGGAATCTGTTCCCTTCAAGATAATCTTTTTGTTTACACTTTTCCAGTTAGTGTATCTCATGATTTGTGTTGGCATAAGCTGGATACCAATTTTTGGAATGCTGTTCCCCGTGCCATTCTTTTTGCTCATATTCATTAGACAATATATTCTCCCCAAATTTTTTCACCCAATCCACCTTCATGAGTTGGATGCTGCCGAGTACGAGGAAGTTACTGGAGTTTCCAAGCGTTCTCGCCTCATCTCGTACAAGGTAGATCATCCTCCTAAGTTTCTTTAAACAAATTTTGTGGAGGTCATTTTGTTCATCCCTATGATGTATGCGTCATGCAGGTGCTGGGACATACAGTGGAGGAAGAGAGTGAAGAAGAAATATGTGATTCTGAGATATTTGATGAGCTGACAACAAGCAGAGGAGAGTTCAAGCTTAGAAATACAACCTTAGAACTACATTAGATGTTACATTCATTTTTTTTTTTTTTAATATTTCATAGTGAAGAGAAAAAAGTTGTACATGATAAATTTCCTCCTAGTTGTAACATTCAATTTTGTAATTTAGTTTGTACTGCTGTAAACTTCATATTTATTTATCTCTATAATAAATAAAAGTTTATTAAAAAATTCTTTATAATTTCTCCATCATAACTCATTATATATATAAGCTAGTTTTAAATGTATTAATTTGAAGTTTAAAGTAGATGAATTTAAAAATTTTACTACATTAATTAAAGTTAGAATGTCGCGTGTAAAAATGTCATATCAATTTATAAAAATAAAATTTGTGTGTAAAGTTTATAAATGTATAATTATATTTTATTTTTGTTATATTATATTATGGTAGTATAGTTCAATCTTGGCTTCTCTGATAAAATTTCCTGATCAATAGTATATATATAGTGGTAGTGTTTTTAATCAAGAATATACAGTCAGAGGTGCAATTAGCGGTGGCTTCGCTGGGATACACCCTTGCCATGTTTTGGAAATATTAAATTTATATGAAAAAAAAATAAATTATAAATCTTATAATCATATTCATATTATAACATAGTCAAGCTTTATTAAAAATATATGTATAATAATAGTTTTTTTTATTATTATAAATCATATAGCACATTTAAGTTATATATCTTTATTTTATTTTTATTATTTTGTTACAATTGTTTTCATCGTAAATGTTTCTTTCTTTCTCTATTTTATTTTTTATTTTTTCTTTAATAATAAAGAAGAAAGTTAAAACATTAATGCAAAATTTTAGCCGCCACTGTATACCCCTTTGATTAGATTTTAGAATCAACTAAAATTGAACAAAGTGCTGAATTAGAAATCTATTGATCCATATCACACCCAAAATCTTAAGACTGGATTTACAGTGGGTAATTTGATGTAAGATTAAAAAAATTAAAAAAAAAAAAAAATTCCTATCCACTACGACTCCCCATGATTGATGGAGGTTCTTTCAGTTACCATCGCTGACAAAAATAAGATGGTCACCGTCTCTAATTACATTAATATCATCAATTTCAGCTCTATCTTTACTTACAACTTTAGCACAAGAAAGTTCGAATTTCTGGGCACCAATGTCAAGTAGCTCTTGAAGACTAGCTGGAAGTCGGATAAGCTTCCCAGCAACTTGTCCTTTTTCTGGACAACTAATTGTCACTCTTGCAGGAGGGTTAGCTCCAAAACCAGGAGTCATGGCACTTTTAGCATGATGAACCGGATCTAACAAGTCTT
Organism: Bursera palmeri; assembly: GCA_026225775.1. Classification (NCBI taxonomy): domain Eukaryota; kingdom Viridiplantae; phylum Streptophyta; class Magnoliopsida; order Sapindales; family Burseraceae; genus Bursera; species Bursera palmeri. The sequence goes on from JANKKB010002224.1 coordinate 11,322, forward strand.
TCTCCCCAGTGTGTGCAGATGACATTATTCCAAATAGTGAATTGTGGAAGTTATTACTCCTGCGCCTTGGCCGGGGTTGAGTCAATGGTCCATCTGTACTTTGTAATGAGCCTACTTGAGATAAATGAGGAATGGCTGGCTCACTTGTAAACCTCCCAAGGTAGCGAACGCCACGCTGCTGCTCAGTAACTGAAATAATTGGTGGTTGAGTTTTGGCCTCCTTATAAGATTGGAAAATCTGCTTTATTTCTTCATGTCCTTGCTGATCAGCTAGGTCCCTCGGGCTCCAGCCCTGGGCATCTGTTTTATCAATACCAGCTCCTTGCTCTAAGAGATATCTGACTATTTCAATGTTTTCTTCACAAACTGCAACATGGAGAGCCGTGGTGCCATTGCTCCCGGGAAGTGTGACATCCCCTCCATAACCAACAATTTCTTCAAGTAATTCCAAGTTGTTCTGCTCAACTGCAGTGCAGGCAAAGTGACCCACATCTCCAGATTTGATGTTTGCACCATTTTCCAGCAGAAGTTTGACTACATGTGCATGACCAGCCTGCATTGCCTCCCATAATGGTACATTCCCCTCCGAGTCTGCATATATATGAAATCAAATAAATAAGCATTCGAGTGATTTGTTAGACCAATTAACACTTGGAAGAATAATGTCTGCCTGATGAGGATTGTAAATGCTGAATTAAAAATTATTCCAAGCTGAATATTTTACTAACCATCATATCAACGGAAAGGTCAATTTGCAAAGACAAATGCACATGAGAAGTGGGAAGAATATGGTACATCTCACCAGCACAGTACATTTAATAATTTGAGGTTCATATAAAAAGAATTACAATATTGCAGAATCAGATGCATATAGTACACAGCCGACTACAGAAGCTTCATTTAAGAATTTCGGTAACTGTCTTAAATCTAGAGGTGTCAGTCCATATCAGATGAAGTTATCTCACATTGACAAGATTCCACCAGTACCATAGATCACCAAACAGGTATACAAAAGAAAGAATTTTTTAAGTCAAAACACATGAACTGGTCTCAATAAGGTAAACTTTATTTGCTTTGACTTGGCAAAGTCTACAACTTGCAGAGTGCCAGCTATTTGATTGAAACAAAATGTAGCAGAATGAGACCTCTATATTATTGAGACTACTATAAATGACCAAATCAAGCAAGGGCCTTAATTATGGACTTATAATACTATAAATTTTTTCAACAAACCATTACGCATGATATCTGCACATGCATGCTTCTAGTGATGATGTATATAAAGGTATAAACCAGTTGTTCTGGATAAGAGTATAAGAAGGTCAACTAAAATATAGTGAAATGATTCAACTTGGCATACAGGATATCAAAAATTCATATTTAACAGAGTAAGTCAACAATAATATAAAATGGGGAACAATACCCAATTTTGGTAGTAATATTGAACCTGTATCTGACCTTTTCCCTTTTGGGAACTGAGACTGATACAACATTAAAAAACAACACGAAACCAAATAGGACAAAAAGAGTACAACATGCAGACTTGGAGAGGTTAGGTTAAACTTTCACAATTCACAACAACCTTCATAGGAAAGAGTTTCCAGTGACCAAACAAAATATTGATAATCAGTACATCCTATATTGCGCTTAACTTGTTGGTATAAGTAATATGGTATTACTTTTGACATAAAAAATTGTGTTGATAATTGTGTGAATCCGTGTTGTGCTGTTGTTAATCGAAATTGTAATTGACAAATTGCTGTTATGCTTATGGGGCGATTACTAATGAGCACTGATTATGTATTTGTTAACAAGCATACCTATACAGTTAGGATTTGCACCATAATCCAGCAGGAGAAGCACACAATTCTCATTTCCTTTTGATGCTGCAATATGCTATTTCACACAGAACAAGTTTAAAAAAGGAAAAGGAGATGTCAGTTACATTACTATCAGAAATTAATTATGACAAAAATCAGAGGCTACAGAGCTTCACAAACCAGAGGTGTTCTTCTATTGTTGTCTGATTCATTTGGATCAAGGCCTCGTTTCAACAATTGAACCAACAGTAAATCATCTCCTCTAAGCGCAGCAAAACATAGACTGAGAGGTAGGTCCATTCTCCCACGAGCTAGCATGTTCTCTGTCTCCAACAAAACTGCCTCCATAAACGAGTCTTGGGATTGGAGGTCTTTTAAGTGCTGGTCAATGAAGAAAGAAAAGTCACACGGTGAATAACATGTTAAAGTTTGCTCTCAAAATATTGCAGATTTGTAATAGGATATTAGCCTTAATCGTTGAAATCATAAATTAATATTGTCTCTATTTTAATAATTTGAGAAAAGCAACTTTCAAGGTATTGAAGAATTGTTCTATCAAAGGTTCTGCCTATGGATTAAGTGTCACTATTACACAGCGAATACAAACCTGAAGAAGATTATTCATGATTATGGTCCCATCTCCAACATTTGCCTGAACAATATTCAAGAATGCAGTACGATTAAGTCGTAGAAGCTGGCTCAATCGTTTGGTCCGCACTGTAAAAAGCTGTGGCTTATAACAAAGTACACCAATCTCTCCACAAAGATCACCAGTTTTAGCCTCTCCAACAACCTGCAATCAATCAGCATTATTTTAGCTATCATCTTATTCATTATGGTTGAAAGGAATCATTTTTTAATCCAGAAGCTATCCTTTAAATAATTAAGAAGTTTCTGAGTGTTTAAAATGATAATACTTGCCTGCTCAGTTCCATTTTTGAGAACCAATAGATCCTGTGAAGTAGTTCAAAAAGTAGAGTTCATCATTAGTTAGATTTGACAATAATGAAAATCGTATAAATTATATATTTTATAACTGGAATTAACAGAATGTAGGCTGCTTTCAACTTCATATGCCCGGTCAAGAAAATTTGAATATGCAATATTGAATATAGAAATTTAAAAAAAAAAAAGTTTAGAAATTACCACAGCACCAGAGACAAGGATGTAGAAGTCTGTTGGTGCTTCATTCTGCAATATCACATCTTCTTTTGGAGGAAAATACTCAGCCTTCATCTCTGACACCTTTGCAATTTATTTGCAGAATAAAGATCCAATATAAGAACTAACAGAAGGAAAAGAAAAGAAGAAAAATTGAAGTAGAAAAACTCGAGTGAGTTTTCTGCAAATTACCAGCTGGAAAAGCAAGTCATTTGAAACCCCACGAAACAGGTACACCTTATCCATGAGAGAGTAGAAAAGATAATGTGAAATGCTAGACCGGATGGCTTTAGGAAGGGAATCAAGAGTCTCTTGTTGCTGGAGTCCCTCAGAATCTGTCCTGAACTTCAAACATAAATGTGCTAGCATCTGATCTTGCAGACGAAGAGGTAACTGGTTCCTCTGAGAAAAACTTGAGGCAGCTTGAATGGTGTCTCTCTGCCATTTTAAATTACAAACAAAGAAAGAGGATGAAAATCCATGAGCATCTAACAGAATAGCCAAATGTCCGAATTTTCATGTGTTATCACTTAGTAGGATTTCCAAAACTATAACAATTAGAATTACTCACAAATTTTCTAGTTCGACTAGTTCCATGGACAACCAAGTTGGTCATGTTACCGATCAAATAAGCTGTCAATCCAAGATTGAAGAGCATAAAGAAGATGTCAAAGATCATCTCCCTTGTATTTACAGGATGCAAATCGCCATAGCCAACAGTTGTAAGCGTGGTGATAGACCAGTACATTGAAGTCACATATCGAATCCAAATGCTCTGTTCAAGGAAGTTGCTTCCCAGGGATGCTCCAATCCAGGTTCTCTCAGGGTTATGATAACGTGCAGCAATAAGATAATAGAAACATCCAGCACAGTGAACCGAAAAAAGGGTGACCTACGACCAGAATAATATACTTAGTAACTTGTGCTTTACTAAGAGATCGTTTCTTTCATGAAAATAGTATACAGAAATGTTCTCTGATACTTACAAAAATAAGTTTACAGCATCGAACCCAGAAATAATTATAATTTCTATCTTTCTCCAATCTGCTCCAAAAAATAATGTTGGTTGAGTCATAAACAATAAACTTATCAAAGTTAAAACTAATTCTTTAAAAGGAAAAACCTCTATACCTGGAAAATAGAGCACTAACTCTTCTGAGACGCCAAAGACGAAGCATGTTGAATAAGCCATATGACTGGAGTGGTTTAGGAGAAATCTTCTGAGCTAGTTCAGAGGGGATTGTGGATATTATGTCAAAGACCAACCAGGAACTTGCATACTTCCAAGCAATCTGCTTTGGACTGTCAACAAGTAGGTAGGTAGCTTTGTCCAGGTAAGCTACAAAGAAGGTTAGAACAATATCCACAGCAAAGAATCCATTCACAATGTTATCAATAATGGAAAGTGGTTTCTGTGCCTTTCTAAGGAACCCAAATTCAAATGGCGACGCCCAAGCAGTGTAAATGACCAGAAAGACAAGAAAAGTCTCCCATACCCTGCAAGAATCAAATTCAGAATAGAGCAAATTTTAGAAGAAAAAATATATACAATGGTCTGTGATTAGAATTCAATTCAAGAGTAAACATATTTATTTCTTCTCATTAGCCAGTTTCAACAGACAAAGTCCTTCAAATTGGCATAGTTTTTTGTTTTCTGTCAGAGGATCAAAAAGTACAAATATTGAAAAAGGCGGGAAAGCAGGAAGTGATTGAAAACCATTAGTATCATCTCGTTCGTTAAAAATAATAATAATAATAATAAATGAATAAATTAAATTTAAAAAAAAAAAAAGAGCAGAACAGTTGCTTTTAAGAACTTTCAGAGTTTTTTCCATAGCGGCAACCATTAGATACTGGAGCTTCCAATTAGGAACTGGTTTGGTTTGACTAAGCAAATGCACTTTTTAGAACATGAATCCGAGATTCAAAGAGCGTCTAAAAGATCAACAAAATTCCGAACAGAATTACAACGACAACCAAAAAAAAAACCAATTAAACTATTTTTAGCAGATTTTTTTTTGGAACTAATATAACCATACATATCAAACAACTTGCAACAAACAAACCATTCCCGGAAAACATTAGAAAACAGGTAAAACAAAGCTATCAAAGTCTGAGACATAGACATGACTACAAGATTCAGAAGCCTTTTTCTCAAATCACCAAAAACAAAAATTAACTTTGCTCTAATGAAAATTTAAAAATGGTAATAACAGTAATATACTTAAAAGAGTTAAAAACAAGGCTTTCACGAGGTCCAATGACGTTCTTTCCCAGATCCCCAGATCAAAACAGTACAAAAAGAATTGATTAAACCAATAAAAATACTCATGTCAACATAGCCACCATTTAAAAAAAAAGGCAAAAAGAAAGGCTAAAGAGCAAACGTGAATCTTAAGAAACAAAAAAGGAAGATGGAAACAAGAAAAAACAAAATAAAATACCTGTAACGCCGATCATACGGCCAGATAATGAATCTCTTGAGCTTGACTCTGCGGTTACTTCTTGCACCAAGAGGAGGAAGAACTCCAGTTGTGAGACTGTAATGGCTACCGTCTCTTGACAACTGCTCTATCTCTTCTTGCCCGCACATCCTAAACACCCCTCCTCCGTTTGCGCCGCTCAACATTGTTTATGCCGCGCCCGCACTCTCTCTTCTTCTTCTTCTTCTTCGGTTTTGTTGTTCGACGAACTCAGCCTATATTTATACTAACTCTTTCTCATTCACACAGTTGTTTGTCCCTCGTTACGGTTGGTTATTCTGTGTCGTTCCTCCCTGCCATGCTCACCTTCCAAATTTAATTATTAAAATATGGATTTCTCTCAACACCCTCAGGTTTAGTCAAACCAACGTCTACCCAGTTGTTTCGTTAACTAACATTAAACCCCTATCATTTAAAGCTGTTAACCAAAATGATACTGAATATTGCAACCCTTTGCCTCTAATAAACATCAATTAGTCAATATAATCAAGTTTAAAAAAAATTAACTAAATCTTAATTTTTTTTATTGACTAATCAGTTGATTTACCGTTCATTAATCCATTGAAATATTTATACAACTCAATTTAACTAGACAATAAAAAAAATTAAACTTATTAAAAATAAAACACAATCTCTCTAAATTTTATTATTCAGGTTTAGTCATAACTTTAAAATACTTTATTTAAAACATATAAGGATAAATTATCTAACATTAATTTGGTGTTACTTAACGGATTGACTAACGGTAAAGAGACGTTAGTGCTATTTTGAGAAACTATAAGGGGGTGTGAAGAGAAAAACCCCATAGCAACAACCATAATAATTAATATAATCACCATTTTACCCTCGGTGGATCCCATTCTGCAATTATTCTAAGATGTAATGTACACAATAAAATACTCTTCTTGCTGCTGTTACCGGTTTTAATACGGAGACATGCTTCCGTATTAAATTTTTAATTAATCGATACTCATCTAATAATGTTGTGGCCCACTGACGGCGTCTCGTTTGTTAACGGAGACGGAGAGAGGCGGGGGCACAGTGAGTAGTTGAGACCTGAGACTGTACACTGGTGCGAGGAAGATGCATCGTTCTTCGATCCCCCCGTTTGGAAAGCGCGTGGAAGGGCGTCTGATCCCATGTATTGTCACGTGTGATGGCGCAGACGGCGTTGAACTTGAAAATAGAAAGTGAAAGATTTTCTTTTTTTAGGAATTCTGTATTTGTAATCTCTAATTTCCGAGATTCGCCACCTTTATTTGCATATTTTTTAATCACTATAACTAACTTAATTTCGGTTAATAAATACTGATATTATGTATTTAAGGAATGTTATTATCTTAATAATTGAAGATGAGGAATAAAATGGATTTTGAATCCCAAAAGATCACGGCAACGACCTTCGTTGAACCCTCGTACGAGCAAGGGAAAAGAATGTGAAACGTGGCAGTTTCTTGATTATCAACAAGACCCCCAAGACTTGAAAGGTGCGAGATTGGTCGGTTTATGGTTGAGAAACGTCTTTAACCATAAATCATCCGTTAATTAACACAACTTATCTTGTAATTCATAATCATCTGCTATAGTGAGATTTTGAATATTTTAAGAATACCCTTAAAAAATAATTATAACTAAAGACTTTTTATAACCGGCAAATATAAATTAATTCATATTTTATTGAAAGTCAAACGAAAAAAAAAGAGGAGAGGAGAGCCTTGTAACACCAAATTATTGATTTGGCAATATGTGACCCTTCTTCAAATGTAAGGACAAGAAAACATGAATAAGCAAAGAAATCAATTAATGCGAGGGATTTCCGTTGCACAAGTGAACGCGCACCGAAGTTCTGCGATGGCATCAGTGATGAGAGCGCCAGTGCCACTCTGCACTTAAGCTTGGCAGACGGCAGATGCCAACAGTGGGTGGCTGGCTGCCTCATACTTTCCCATAACAGCCCTTACCGCCATATTTGAAAATCTACAATAAAGCATATTATGGGGGCATTTAAAACAACGTGAATGATCCCCATCCGTCACCTTTGCCCAACTCCCAAGCCGTGTTGAGAAGTCAACTTTCAACCCAATTGAATAGTTGACTTTTTCTTGTTTCCTTTTTCTTTTTTCAGTTCATTAACATAAGTTATCCATTCCATACTCTTTTATTTAAATTTGCATCATATGATTGGGGGGGGACCTGACTTGGTTGATGTGGCTGTTACACTGCCATGGTTGTGGCCTAGCACATCCACCACGGTTTTGCGTTATCGATGACAATTCACTTTTATTTTAATTCAGGCCTACGTAACATTACAAGCATTTGTTTCCCAAAATATTACGATTAAACATCCACCAAGTATGAGTAATCAACATTTCATTTTATATGTTCAGTCTTATATAATAAACCATATTACCATAGCACGAGAACTTCGATCCAAGGTCAAAGCTTCTGCTAATTTTCAATTTCATTAAAAAATAAATAAAAATCATTGTCAATAAACAAAATTTTAAACAATCTATCTAATGGTGGTGAGGTATTTGGTTCTATTTGAATTCTTCAATATAATGATCAAACTCATTTCCATATTCAATAAAATCTACTCTACCATTATTAGAAATTCTATCCTCTTTTGTGTAGAAGAATCCTCTCAAATTGAGACTTTTCCTTTTAAGGCAGCAGCACGTGCTCGAAGAATTTAGAAGTATTAGATTGAAAAATGGCAACTTAAGTATTTGGGAGGACAATATTCTCCATTAAACTAAGGAAATCATAGCTACAAATGTAAGAAAATATAACAAATAAGATAATAAATAAAAGAAAGCAAAAAAGGAAAGTATAAAACAATAAAATATATGAGATTGTAGTAGTTTAATTAACCAATAGAAATTAAGAGAGTACATACAAATATTTATTTTTCTCGTGAACAGAATCTAATGATAAGATTTGTTGATAGAAAAAGAGAAGTAGGGAAGGTATGAGGATCAACCAGTAACGAGATGAGTAATAACCCTCACAACGCACACACACGTGTAACTCCATTGCCAAAGTTAGATTGGAATAATGGCAAGTAAATACTTAAACCACACTTCTATTGCTCTCACACAATAAAGACCGAATGTAAAAATAATGAGCCAACTCATGGCAATGATGGGGGCAAAATTTGGGGAGTCATTTCAACAGAGTCCATTGTACATAATTCCTCTTACTCTCACACGGTAAAGACCAAACAATATACAAGTCAAAGTATTAAGTCGTAAAGACAGCACAAGCACCAAAGATAAATAAGCAAAAAGTTATAAAAAAAAAAGACTGAACTCTAATAAACTGAATATTTGATTATTGAATTAATGATTAGAAATGAGCTATGAGGCTCTATTTATAGAGTATATACAGTAGTGGAGTCCTACCACAACTCTTACTCATGACATGACAGATAAGGCTGACTTGACTGGTACTGCCATGGTAAAGGTGACTAACGTGGTAGAAATGTTGACGTGACCAAAATGTTGACTGACGATGACATAGTATTATCCTTAAGATAAAGACATGACAATAATGTGACATTATAAGATAATTTATAGTTGGATTATCTTTTTTTTTTTATTATTTGTTAGTATTTAGAGTTTGATAAGGCGATAATTTTTTTTGGGTTATTACTTCATCCGTCTCTGAAGTTGGAAAAAAGACAAAAATAATTTGTCAAATTTATGATTATAATTTTAAATTGCCCTCTTGGTTTTGATTGTTTTTCCAAATTTGACATTATACTTCCCTTTCCTTGCGTTGCAAGGTATTGCCGTCCTCGACTCGACATTCAATTTGATTTGATCGTGGAGAGAGGTAAAAGAATGGACATTTGATTTCAAGTGGGAACCAACTTGTGGCCTTTCCGTGAAAAGAGGTTTTTGAAAGAATAACAATAAGCATAATCACTGCGTAAAATTAGCTATACCTATAGGTATGTCTACAATAATGATCATATGCAAACACGATTTGTTTAATGCAACTACTTTGATTCTGAAAACGTGAAAGCACAGTGTGATCAAATGATAAGAGCCAAGAAATTGATTATATATTGTGTATAATAAGATTAATTCGCAGCATCACCAGGCCTCCGGCCGCGACTCTACTACTCTACAAACCAATTAAAGGAAGGCAATTGGGCAACTATATAATGATTAAATATTGTTTTTCTTCCCTTATTTTCTCTATCGAGATTCACACCGTCGTCGTTTGTTTCACAACCCCATTTGCAAAATGCAATCTTATCATCTGAGTCTCTCTTACTCTCAAAGATGGAAGGAAGAATCTCCAAGCAAAATGATTAGGTTTATTACCAATTCTCATTAATGGGGCTTTACAAATCTCTTAATGATTAATGCGCAACACGTTGCAACATTACTGCCAAACCAATATTTACCATTGAACGTGAAAGCAAAGAGGCGCATTATATGTAGAGTGGGAGAGTTAAAATATATTATATCACTCAAACAGTGCAAACCCTGAAAGTGAAAACCTAGTTAAATAGTACAATTGTAGATGAGCTGAAATTCTTGAAATGGAAAACAGTAGTGTGAAAACCTTGAAAAAACTTGAGACCCCAGAAAGGACTGGACTTTCCGCTTTCTGATTCTGAAAGAAAAGAATACATATAATGCAGTTGATATGTTTGTTTGTCTACAATTTTCTAAAAGCTAGCAGTACTGACCTTTTTGAATCTAAGCATTTACGTTTTCAACTGGGGAAGGTTTTCACTGTTTATCTTTAATCTGATTGTAATTTATTGAAGTAATCGAAAATGAAAGATTTTTTATTATTTATTAGCCAATCGAGAGATTACCGGTTGATACGCATCTCATCAATTCAATATTCGGATTGATGAGTGTATCATTTACTAATAAATATTTATCTAAGACCGATTAAAATATCCCAGCAGTGGTTATTTTTCTGGATTTCGGTTTACGTTTTACGACTCTACTATGGTGTAAAGAGCTTCAACACTAATCTTTATACGGTCGGCTAAAGAGGAAATGATGATTCAAGATAAAAGCAAAATCTAGAATCTAGACGAGAGGACCGTGTTGTGTGTGTGTCTTGTCGACTTGGTTGTTGGGTGATAATGATGCAGATTTCTCGATTAATTTCCTCACATTATGCTTGGACGAAAATGCTCCTCTATCATTGGAGCTTGGATGCATGCATCATGCATCTTATCAATCATGTCATCCGCTTTTCAATGTTAACCAGTCGGGTCAAAAGCAATTTTTATTATTCATTAAGCAATAGGATGACTGTTGAGGAAATGCATGATGCATCATCACATGGACGAAGATGCAAGGGAGGAAGCGAGGCTGAGAGGAGCAGAGAAAGAAACAAAAGGCGAATGTAAATTAATTAGTGTTTGTTGTGAGTTCCCTATCAGAGGATGGCAACGTTGTAAAATCAGTGAGGAAAACTGTAGGAGTTCTGACTACGTTGGGCCCAAATTGATACGATGGGCGCGACATCTTCAATATAATGGAAACTGTTTGTCTTACTTTTGTTGCGTGTGGGCTGTGATCACCGAGCGTTGTCTGGAGCAGTGGGACAGCCTCAGCTCAGACTCAGACCATCAAGCAGTGGACGCAGTGAACACCAGCAGTAACCACAAGAAGAAGAAAAGTTAATATTTGTTTTTATTATATGTGATATTACCTTTATTATGTTGAAAGTTGAAGGAGTAAAGTAAAATTTAATGAATGTGCACTTAAATTCTGACATGTGTAGGCCATGCACCTCATATCTAAAGTATGCAGATACTGTTTTGGTCAGCATAAAGTGGTGATTAATGCTTGGAAAACGAACCGACTAAGAGACTTCCTAATTTTCATGAATTTATTGATGGTTTTTAACAACCATTTAAAATGATATATGGCTGGAAAAATTGGACATTTTTATATATTTTCATATTAGAATGGGTTGTTGACAATGAGGTCAAATCAAATCCCAGATGTCAAAAATCAACTTCTATAGAAGAAAGATATGTCAGTCAATAACTACCCTGAGAAGTTAATGGGATTAAATTCTAAAATATGAACAGCTTTATGGCTAATGAATGGTCCAGGTTTCTCATTTCCGCCCATGTGCTCTAAGATCTTTTAAGAGCTTAGAGGCTATAACTGTGACTGGGTTGCAGAGTTTACCAAACTAGCATACCATGTTTCTATGGGTAATATATGATATTTACAAAGGCCTTTCTCATGTCCATAGATTAGGTAACAAATAGCAACCTCCCATCTTGAAGATATGACAATCTGAAATGAAAAGAAGTTTCAACTCACATAAACCCATAATTTTCGCTCAAAAAGCCTAAAGTTAAGTATTACTAATATGAAGAACGTGAATCATTTCCTGTAAACAAAAAGAACGAAAACGCGTAAGTGGAAAGTGAATCACATTACATGCGGCATGCTGGGATTGGGCCAAGATGTATATAGCTTGGAAAGGCTTTTGAGGATAAGAAGCAAAGAGGAGTGGTAGAATGAAGCGACTTTGGGTTACATTTCAGGCGGGATATTTGTTAGCCTGCCCAACCAATAATCTATAGACAAATTTGGGTGAATGGCCCTCCCACGAAACAGAATCTATTGATACTCGAGACTTTGTTTCTTACATAATCTATCGTAAATGATTGTGAATCTCTCTTTGTTATTTTCTTCAGCTCTACCTCTTTGACCACAAGCTTCTAAATCATTAATGCCACAGACTGTCCCTATTGAACCCCGCCCCACTTTTGAAGCTCTAGTGTCTCGATTTTGCATGTGGGTTGTGTTCTCATTTTTCATACCCTGGACCAACCTGTCCTAGTTGTGAGTTCACAGCTGACGATGAAGATGATTACTTGTCATTTCTCATAAATGTTTTCTTTTTTAAAAATAAAAAAATAAAATTATAATTCTCAATTGAAGAGGAGACTTCCTTCCATACTTAAAACATCCTGTCATATAGGACTAAATCATTCACAACAAATATTCAATATCCGGTCATTAGTGAACTCTGATGTGGCCCAATAAATTGATAGACTGGGAAAATGTTGAACTTGCAGCCCATTTTTGAAGTTCAAATGTCCAAATTTCGTGTGAGTTTTGGGCCTCTGGCCTCATTTTTCAGACTTGGGCCAAAATGTCTAATTAATTAATTAATAATCGATCATTTACCACTAAACTACCGAGAAACAATATTATATTATGTCACAGAGTTCAATTCTTGTTATTAACGACAAATATGAGCATAAAAGTGACTCTATTTTATTATATTTCATCCGTATCCAAGTTTATTCATATAATATTTTTTTGGTATGATTAACTTAAGAATTGAAATAAGAGATGTTTATTTCTAGTCTATAGTTTTTATTTTTATATATGAAAAGTTAAAAAATCATCATATAATAATCCATATATTGAAATATGATAGAAAAAAAAAAAGAGGGTTGTGATATGAATAGGTTTGAATTCATAATTTTGAATGACATTTTTATTTTTTTGTTTATCTTTTATGGTAAGTATTGCAAGGTGTAAAACCAATATTTTGACATATATACCCTTTATAAATGTTTATATATATTGAATGTATTTTTGTTATATCATAAGCCAATTGATTGATGACTTAATCATTTGGATAAAACCCAAGTAGAAGAAAAATATTTACACTATTATATTGTTTAAAATTATGATATGAGATTTACTATATTAATGAAGTATTTGATCTTCTCTGCAGAATATCAAACTAATAAATTGCAAGATTAGATTAAACAAATACATGAATCATAAAACAGGATAAATAGATAATAATAGAATTTTATAGCAATAATTATGGAAAATAATATTAACTTATTTTGATAAAAAGTTACAAGGTTTAGTTTTATCATTAAAATAATATGTGAAAATCCGCTTTAAGTTGGAAAAACAAATAGTCTAAAATGATTGAATAATTGATATTCAATTGAGTAACACATACAACTAAATCTACACAACCTAATGTAACAAAATATTATTCGGGAGGTAAAAGATAATTCAATAAAAAAAATTATAATAAATGATTTGATAATCGTCCATCCAATAAAATCACTCGGCATTGGATTCCATGTTGTTATTACCTGTGATTTTAAACAATTGGTCGGGAGGGTTTTATGAAATTTTGAAGAATAATCGAAATTATAAAAATATGTTAAAAATATTAATAGTATTTTAAAAACATATTTTTTAACTATCAAACATTAGATACTATTTTTTTAACTATCAAACATTAGATACTGATAGCTCGTGATCTCCAGAACGTTGTCGAGCATAACAATATCAATATTTTAATATTAATAATTGAATGTAGTACGAAGCATTTAGTCAAAAAGTTGCTCATTCATAATTGAATGTAGTACAAAGCACGTAAATGAATTTATACTTTTTGAAGAATTTTTATTTTGACTAAAAGATCAGCACTCATGCATTTAGTCTAGCCCTTGATCTGGAGTGGTTTGGATAACCATGGAATTTTTTATGTACGAGTTAAGCTTAAGCCTCAGCCCACGGGCCCTTAGGTTCTTGTTTTCTTTCCCAGAACGAGTACTGCTGATGTATCTGGGCTGAGTTTGTTTAGGCTCGGCATTGTATTTTTGGTCACATTATGAGAATGCCTTGCTGTTGATGGGTAAAACCTGCGTCTTCCCTAGCTCAGTAACTCGAAAGGGAGCCGAGCCACAACAATTCCCTTATATATATTGAAGTGAAAATAAAACAAAGTTAACAAAAATAAATCTTGTAATAATGTACTTTTGAACAGGGACTTAGAAAGTGCTTTAATGGGGCCTAAATAACACTTAAAAGTATGCCGTCCAATTAGAGATGTTATATGCTATGTCACTACACTTGACAATTTGGTTATCATTTCTGAGTGAATTTTCCTCCCTGCTCATCAGAAGAACCTCGATAGATTCCTTCGAGATTATTGGATCAGACATCGGTTCCGGCAGTAATACAGTACTACAAGTTTATCCTAAACTTCTTGTCCAATTATTAATAAACTAACTCTTCATTATAATGGATCAGGACTTAGCATGACTCACCAATTATTAAATTTCTAAATGCGACATGATATCATCTCTGTCTGCCTTAGTTGTTCATGCATCACCATCCAATCTCTATCATTTATTTTTCTTCCAGAATTGCGTCTCATATCCACCTACGAAAGTTAAGTGATCCTACTAATCAAATCAAATGGGGATAAATTTCAAAGATGCTACGCAATCCATCAAGAAAATGAATCCATACCGAAGGAGATCAATTATTGAAACTGCTTGTCTCTTGCACAAATGTGACCATGATTCTTAATTCTTATATTCTTAATTGAGATTTAATCCCTGAACATCAACCTTGACAATTTTCATATTATCTTCCAAAGAAAAAAAAAATGTCAAATAAAGCCAACAAGTTGGGAGTAAATCGGATCGGAAAGAAGGCAGGCCCAACCCAGCCAAGGCCCCTGTTACGGTCAACAGTGAACGCTCTCCCACAGTCTCCCTTTGATGTCTCAATCTACCTGAACGTGGTCCGCCTTCAATTCAGCAATGGTGTCCGTTTAAACTTCAACTTCGGCCACAAAAGGACACGGTCCACGCCCAGAGGGGCTTAGTTCCTAGAGATTTCCCTCCATGCATACCTCCAAAAACCGGAACCCACTTGCTTGTCTCGTGTGACAACAAGAAATGCCATAGAAACCCACCTTCTTACCCGGTTACCTCCTCCACTTCACCTAGTTGCGGGGGGGAAAATATCTTCATAAACCCACGTTAACGTTAACTCTAGTATTGAGAGCGACTCTAATACGTCCATTTTCACCGACTTGAATTCCGACAAATTTGTCATAATTTGCGTGCAAAATTGGTCTATTCTGAGCATAATCTCGAAATTTTCACAACAAATAATTAAATTATGAAAACCGTGTTTCAAATTCATCATATTATTGAACTTTAATCCAAATCTGAAATTGTGATAAAGCCCAGGGTAATTTGGTAAAAGTAATCCATCTTTTATTCTAAATG
>JANKKB010002225.1:0-12351 GCA_026225775.1 Bursera palmeri
TCAACATAGAATTTGAATAATGATATGACTTAGGTTCAATTCGGATTAGTTGTGGTAAAGTTATAGGCCTTAGCAATTTCGTTCATTGTTTTTCATTCCATATTTTCATTAGTTTTATTGCCTTTCTTATTTTAGTTTAATTTCAGTTTAGTTGTAGATTTTAACCTATCTTTCGTTTATCTAAATAGTAATAAATCTGGTAAAATTAGTATTTAATTAATTGGTCCATGTGGGTTCGACATCCGATTTTTAATCACTTTATTACTTGCTACGATTTCGTGTACTTGCGAATTTCACAACACTTGCTCATTTAGAAGATACTCAATCTTTCAATGCCACATATCATAGTTTTTAGATCCAATTAGTTTTTCTCCTATATTGTGATCAACAATTACATTTTTTAAAGTCATTTCTGTTGGAGAAAAAAAAGGTGTTCGATTTTATTTTGGCACAATTTTCATTGAAAAAGTATAAGAAAAAAATATTTCTTAAGAATAAGATTGAAAATTTTGTTATGCACATAATCATCACTCACAACATTAAGAAAAATAATTTAAATTGATTAACATATCATTCTATTTAAAATGGTCATTAACTCATTTATTGAATTATTAAATTACATAAATAAATATTATGGATCTTGAAAGTTGTAATTTGAATTATGTCATATAGAGTGACATAATTTAATTCTAAATGGCATATCAGATATAATCAACACATATGCAAACATTAAGAAAATAAACTCTATAATTCATGGCTTTTTCCTAGAAAAATAAAATAGAATAAAAAAACTTATTTCTATTTATCAGGAAAAACTTGGACTTTTGATCATAATTTAACTATAGTTCAATTTCTGTTGATAACAAGAACGCTTCAATAGCCTGTTGGTATGAAGTGGTTACAGCTCCCTTGTGTAGGCTTAGTGCTATTTATTTTGCATTCTGGACACTTGTTGCACTGTCAGCCCATCACGCTATTGCTTCTACTGTTGAAGCACCATGTGATTAGCCCATCACCAGCACTAGCAATGCGCAAAACTTCCGTTGAATATATATATANAGAAACTTATACCTAAATTAAGGGCTACACAATGCTATGCGAAAAAAAAAAAAAAAGAACTTTAAAAATAACCGTGGGAAATTCCTGAAAAATAAATGATTAGGGTCTCAAAAAATTAAAATCACAAAATAAGCAACAATCAGATCCCTCTAACCATGAATCAAGAGTAAAATTATACCATAAGTATGTACAAATATGCATACATCCATAAAAGAATTCATATGTGTCAACTCTTCTAATGCATTCTAATAAAACAATTTTATAATTAATCTACTTAAGATTAATTAATTTAAAACATATTTAACGCATGAACAAGAACCAAGCAATAATGGCTCTGATGCCAAGGTAAGATAAAATATGTAAATAAATATGTAATTTATCGGTTACGTAATACCTGTTGAAGCACATATTGTAAATCAACTCAGTTTCACATTCATCTACTCAAGGAGATTGCTACAAGAGTTCTCTTCTTCAATCATCCCCTAGCTGCTTAGATCATTTGATTTTTTCTTCTTCGTTTAAGATAATTATAAAAAATACCTTATATATTAAGAATATTTTATTAAAAAATCAATTCTAATTTTAAAAGGATTAACACTTATCTAATATTTAAATTTAAATTTAAAAAATATATCTTATTAAAAGATATTATCAAAATATCCAATAGATAATTTACATGAAAATCCACATATCTAATGGAAAGGCCTGCTTACGTTTGAAGCTTATTGGGAACCTTACTGGCTCATTGCAAACCAATTTCCTAACTTCCACCTTGAAGACAGGGTGTCTCTTTTGGTGAGGGGTACCGATAGACCTCCAGTGCGTTATCTCGGCGAAGAAACAGAACGCGTAGACGTAGAATGGGAATAAGAATAACATATTAGGATAGATGCGAAGTATGGGATTATTTGACTAAGCTGATTACTCTTTGTTAAATGGGGTGGTCCTACCAGCGGAAACGGCAGGTTTTGGGATACGCTTTGTGGAGAGGGGTNGGCTCTCGAAACCCACCATCATTTGCTGCTTTCTTTCTCTCTCCTTTAAGAATCCATATCAACTCTAATTGCATTTTACTTCTCTGTGTTTGCTTTATTTCCTCTACGAATATACTGTTACCGTTCTCTGTTTTTGGAGTTCTACCAAAATCCCCTTAAGTTTATTGTATGAATACTTTTATTTCTTCAATTAAATTTATCTCCTTTTATATATTTTTTTTCTTTAAAATTTTTAATACTAAAGCATTTTTAAACAAAATTATTTTAGAAAACATTTAANATCTTCTTAAAATCTTCTTCTTTCTTCTCTTCTATTAAGAATGTTCAACCTCTTTAACCTGTAGAGGTATTTTAAAAATATATAATTTTAAATCTAATTATCACAAACATATTAACTCTCAATTTCTATAATCAATCCATATTTATTATAATTTTGATTAAACAAATTAATAAATTGAGTTTATTATCTCTTTAAGATCTCTAATTACATCTCTAACAACTTTTATTTAAATTAAAAATTTTCTTTTTATTGATAAAAGACAATCAATCATTAAAAAAAAATATGTATTCACTGTTTGCACACAAAAAATAATATTAAAAANAATTAAATTTTAGTTTTAATCTGCAAATATAACTCATATTACTTTTAATTAATTTTTTGTTTCTTATAGGACTAATTTTGAGTTTTAAAGGAGTATGTTGATTAAATGTTTAATTTTTATTTTTGATTGACGGTTACTTAAAATAGAGTTAAAGATTTCAAGTTGGAATCCCTCCATCTCAATCTCCGATTTCTCTTAACAATTATGTCATTCTATCACACCAAGGTTAAGTGGTTACTTTTAAGACTATCTAATTCAGTGGAACAGAAATCTAATAACTATTAAGTATAAGTTTTTGTTTCAGGTTTGCCTCACAATCTAACTCCAGTTGATTTGTAGACAGCGACGGAGTTTGGAAGAATTTTTGGGGCGGTCAAAGAAGATAACTCAAATTTTGGAGGGGCCCAAAAATTAAAATTTTAATATTTTCTTAATTTATAATTTATAAATATATAGATTTTTTTTTCTTTGGGGGCCATGGCCCCCCTCTGTCCTTACCAAGCTCCGTCCCTGCTTGTAGAATTAAATTTGCTAGAAATAATAGAAATACAATAATGAAGTATTTTGCTAATAAAAAATAAGAAAACGAGTAANCGTAAACTGATACCTTCAACTCTGCCATCTTCGCAAAGTTCATTTACAAGTGTTGTCTAGCCAGATCCTCTGGGACTTGACACCACGTTCACTTACGTAATACCCACCTTCCTTTAACAAGTCATTCCTTATCTCCTTCAATGGAACATCGAATCCAGGGGTAAAATCCGGAGGTTCAGGTACTGAGCCAACACTTCGAGTTCCTCATGAGCTCCCGGCTATCGCCCTCATTTCCATGAGAACTTCGTTGATGGTTCGTGTCTGTTGTCCTTGCATGTCCATCTGAAAGAACCTCGTACTTAAGCTATCAAGTTCTGAAGTTTTTTAGCATAAGGATAACTGTTAATCACATTCCATTGACCCACCGTTGAACACTTGCCAACAAGCTGCTTGGCTTTCTCAAAAATGTCTTTCAACTTTTTTAGAACTCTGTTTGACCTTTCTATTTCTTCGGCAGTCTGAGTTACAGACCCTAGAGTAGATTTGAGTTGCTTCAATTCGGTCTTGAACATAGAAGCTGTGTCAATCGTAGCCTTAACTTCTTTATATAGCTCTGAAACTGCTGTTCCAAGAATAGCAGCCGGCACATCTTCTAGCCCTATCACTTCTCCTTCTTGCAGACACAAAATAATAATAAAAATAAAAAATAAAAAATTTGAATAATTCTTAGGAACTGAAAGAACTTCAATCTGAGTCTTAAATAAGAAAAATCATACTCTCGTTCTCTTATTTTCTCAATAAGAAAAATCATAAAGAAGCTGTCATGATTCTTCCCTTCAACCTCTTAGCTCAGCAGCATAGATCAAGGAAGCTTCTTTTACTCAAAGTAGAAAGCAAGGCATATTGTATGAAATAACGTTTTTGCCCTTACGTGTGCTGATGTGGTAAAAAATAAAATTATATCGATTTTTTAAATAATAAAGTTCTTATAATGGCCGAAAACTAATTAAGATTTTTGATATGCTTTTAATAAAATTCAATATCTTTACTTTTAGCAAATGTTGTACACACCCTTATAATTTACTACTTGACTGGGCCTGGCCTACCTTTGGCCCTAATTGGCCTAAGACCTACACTATAGCGCATAGGTTAAGCCAAAATATGGGTGAGGCTAGCCCTTATTGTCATCTCTAGTGATATACAATGTTCTATCATCTTTATAAAAATTGTTTACCATCTTTATACAATTTGTCTATTCATGAATAAATAATGGATAAGTAAAAATGTAGTCTGCAATATCAGTGGAGAGTAGTAGCCCTTATTGTCATTTCGTCGATATTGAACACACGGTTGACTCAGGAGGGTGTCTTGGGCATTTCATAAAGACATCACAAAATGCTATCTACAATCATAATTAGATTTGTTGTTTATTTTAATTAAAATTGATGTGTTTGCTTTTTATTTTAAAAATATTTATTTTATTGTACTTTATGAGATGATTGGTGAAACTTGAAAATTTGTTATTTCTGTAGCTTAAGTTAGCTTTAAAGTAATTTCATACATCCCAAAAGCTGGTCATGTGAAAATATGATATACGCAAGGATGTCAAATGCGTATTAAAGTAATTTCATCACTTGCCATCCCTCTTAACAGAAGCAATCCCTTTTATAGATTAAAATCCATTAAAATCCTTATTCAACTCAAATTAACTTAAACAATAAATTCTAATACAAAATGAAAAATATTTAAATATGATAATGAGATTCCTAATCCCAAACAAACTCGAAACAGAAAAGAACAAGATTCCTAAAATGACACAAGAACTTGAAATAGGATTTTGGACACTTTTAACAGCTGCGTGAAGTGTGCATGCACGCGGTTATTGGCAAAAAGAGTAAAGGACGTTGAACAACATGCTTCAAAATGTTATATTATCCGCTCAAAATGTACAAATAATGAGATCGTTATGAACTTCGGAAGCCAGGGTATGCATCCATGTTCTATTTAAGCATTAGTGTCCTACATCAGTAATACATTCAATTAAATTCCATTGATCAATTCTTCTTATTCACAATTACATTATATATATTTGAAAATGCTTTTAAGTAATCATAGATGAAATTATTACATGACCTTTGATATATCGATAAAAGAAAAAATAACTGAAATGGACAGAAAACGTATTAAATCCTTTCAATTACAATATTAATGCAAGCATATACACATTGCCTACTGAAATTAAAATAAATATAAATGGATCGTGAATTAAACAAAGAAGAAAGCATTTAACGTCAAACTACCAAAGCAAGCTCATTAAAACAATGCATGTTACCTTAATTACGATTATTATTCCCCGGAACTGACAGAAGTCTGGTTCTTTTATTGAGAAGTGGAACTCCATCATAAAATTTCCTGAAGCTACTATTAACTGATATAGGAGGTGTAGAAATAACTTCACCCTGTTGACTCACAATCTCGGAACTGGAAATATAAGCTGTCGATGAATAATCTTCTCCGATGGGCAATTTCTCATAATTGCAAATAGCACCCAAATGTCCCACGTCCTGACCATAAACTAGACGGATCCCACACCTTTTCACGAAAGTAATAGGCTTGTGATCATGACTCCACGCCCAAACAAAAAGGGAAGTGTAAATTTTTGATGCGGTACGTCTATCAGTTTGCAATGTTTTTTTAAACAACTTGCTTGAGAAATAGCCCAGCCAAAGGTGACTAGACTCACTACATGCGTGTTCATTATGAATAGTCTGTTTGAAACTTAAAATCCAATCTTCTATCTTCAATGAACCATGGATGAAAATAGGGAATATATCTTGATTACCAGGAGGTGCTGCATATGTAGCACAAATAGCAATTCCCATGATTTCGTCTAATCGACTGGAAGGGAATAGCAGTTCTATTGAAGATCCATCACTCCAATCATTGAACCACTCCGCTATTTGACTTCCCGGAAGACGAATACTAAAATGAAAACAATGGGTCGAGAGTTCCTACAACATACGACATAATTATTAATAAGCATTCATATAGATAGGGGATTGTTGGAAATAAAGTTAACCGTTACCCATATTTTATTAAGAAACCAGTTGGCCTAAAAGCTTACAGGTGTATTTTCTTAACACGGTACAGGGCCAAAAATAAGTACAAATCTTCTCAATGTTAATTAAAGTAAGTAACAACGAAATTTTGAAAAGTAACAAAAATTATAATTGTGTGCTCAGAATAATACTATACTTACAAACTTCTTATACAAATCACCCGATTGGAATTTTAGTTAAAATAAAAGTACTTAAATTGTAAAAGGAAAATACATCCTATTAGAAAAAGGAGAATCTTACTACTACTAGGAAATAGATAAGAATTTGAATTAGAAAGGTTTTACTAGTAAAGTAAGTGGATTTCTATTGCAACTAGGAAAAGAAAAGGAAAAGACTTGTAAAACTATATAAGCCAATATTTCCTTATTGCTCAGATACAACTAAGAATGAGACTTAAGGACCTATCTAAGAATGAGACTTAAGGACCTATATAATAGAGTCTAACTCATTGGCTTCAAACTAGCCCCAGTGAGAAACACTTCAAACTATATTTCAGCTTTAGGTAAATTCCTGTCTAGTAAGATAGTTAAAATTCGCCTAAGAGGTGTGGGTGTAGTTGCTTGGGTAGAGTGTTGGTGTATTGGGGTGAATGGTTTGAGTTATTAGGAGAGAGGCAAAAGTCTATATGATTGCAATATTTAATGTACAGTGAAAATTCTTGTCTTTAATAGCTCATGACTTTTCTTCTATTAAGAGTTTTCCAAGTAAATCCTTGTGTTTTGGTAATTACATTTGTACTCTATTCCTATTTATTTCGTCATTATCCTTCAAATCTCTATAAAGAAGGGTCTTGAGCTATTTTTGAAATTATTGTCTAATGTCAATTGGGCTGAAATGGCATGATCTGATTGGATAAAAAAAAAACTATCCATAAACTGACCAACAAGTCATTTCCTGTTGTTGCTTGCTAATGACTACAACTCTACAGCCTAAAAAGAGATGTCGAGCTGTCGATTGCTAGAAACTGACACATAGACCAACAAGTCTATTTTTATCATTTCTTATATTGTGAAACGAACCTTTCCAAATGAATATATCTATACTCAAGAGTTGCACACATAGACCCAAACAACAAACGATGCAGAAAATAAATAATGAAAACAAAAAAGTATACTAGTTCAAATGAAAAACGAGTTACAAAGTAATACTAAAAAAGATTACAGAGTTGCAGCGATCACTCAAGCCTCTCTTTCTCTTCTCTTTTTATGCTTTCTCTCAATTTATTTCCCTTAACTCTCTTTATGTTTTCCCCTTAATTTATAACCGTTTAGTTATCCTATAAACCGTAGAAAAACACTAGCTTAATTCTTTTCAAGATAAGACACCTAATTTTTACGAATCAATATTCATAGTGAATTCTAACTTCACCTCGAATCTACGATGATTCTACTATTTTCTCTCTGCAACACTATTTTTGCTTTTGTAGTCCTTGGAGTTCTTTCTTACTCACATGGCCAAGACTATTTTTCCATAACAATGTCAAATCAAAATCTGACATCAAAATTGACTGCAGTAACTCGAAAATTTGTGATAGTGAAATTTTTGAACAGTACCCAGAAATTTTTTCTACTCATGTATTTATGATTTGTATGTGTTGTTATAAACGAATAATGTATACAAGAATGTTTGTGCAAAGAGTTGGATAAAAACTAAATGAATTCAGAAAAACTAGACCAAGCGAATCACGCCATGGCATAGAAGGATTACGCCGTGACGTAGAAAAGGGAGGTTAGCCACGGGTTAGGCGGATCAAGGCCGCAACGCCAAAAGTCAGAAACTTTACACCGCGGTGCAGATAAGTGAATTCACAAAATTAAAGATTTTGGAAATATCGAGCATGTCCTTTTTCCAAAACTTATAAAAACCCAGTCCCTCACTCATTTACTCTTACAAGTAAGTCAGGAGAAGAAGAAAGGAAGAGAGAAAAGAAGAAAAAGAGAGAGGAGAAGGAGGAGAGAGAAATAAGAGAGAGAAAAGCTCTAGATCTTCAAGAATCGTCAACACAAGGTAGGAAAATCACTTCTATCCATCTCTATTTCATTTTAATCAGTCCATTTTGTAAAGGTGGGTTAGGGTTTTGTTGGAATTGGACTATATCATTTGGGTTTTCGTGGATTGAGACCTATGGGTGATTTTATAGTTAGTTTTGTAAAATTATTGTGTATTTGATATAGGAAGTAGAGATTTATAGCTTTTATGCATGTGATGAGGTTTGGCTAATGTGATTTCTTGGAATTGGCGTGAGATTGGATATGGGTTTTGCTTATTGATGAATATGTGTGGATTTGGATGTGTTAAACAAACCTATATGTGTCATGGGTTGATTTTGAGTTATTTACGTAAAATTATGCTACGTCATGGCTTAGTGGAATTATTAGGAATTATGCTTGAGATATGATATAAAAATAGAAATTGAGATAGACGTGTGAGGTAGTATGTGGAAAAGGAGAAATGTAGAGAAATAGTGGCTTGGAACTGATGTATAGGTGCTTTGTGTAAATGTTATTGTGTTGGATATCTTCTGTGTATATTATAGGACCAAAGGGGAAGCACTCGTGACATCGTATACAGTGTTAAGTCTTAGATGTGCTTGTGTATGTTGAGGGACCTAAGGGGAAACACTTGTGACACCTGTGACACTTGTGTACAGTGTTAGGCCTTAGATATGTCCATGTGTGTTGTATGATGTGAGACTATGAGGTGCGGAAATGGATAGAGGTTACGAAAATTTGGTGGTGATCTTGTGCGTGCTTTAAATTAAAATGCTATAGTTTTATGTATATTGTGAGATTCCTACTAGGGGCTGTGTTGCTTACCCCTTTCCTTCCACAGGTACCAGAGGTTAGGCATCAGGTGGGGACGTGCTGCTCACTTAGAGACTTCCAGGGAATTTAGAAATGAACCATTACATGCATTATGTATTTCAAGACATTATGTAAAAGATTTATGAATATTTGTTGAAAATTTATGTTTTATGTATAAATTATAATAAAATTGAAAATTTTTCACTTTATTTCATCTTATTTGCATGGTCGGTCTTTGGGGTTTCTGTATAAAGGATTCCAAGGTGCCATATTGACCCTTCTACTCTAATCATTGTGCTAACCAGAAGGGTATACAAGCCATGCTCTCTCACACCTTTTAAAATTTCTAGGGAACCCCTAGTAATTCTTAACATACCGTTCTCTCTTTTATATTTATAACCTCTAGAGTCAAGCATTTCTAATAAGATAAGATTCCTTTTAAGTTCAAAAATATGTCCCACATAAGATAGAATCCTTTGCAGACCATCACGCATTCTAATCCTTATTGTGTCGACTCCAATTACACTACATGACTTTTATCTCCCAACAAGACTTGTCCTCCATTGATCTTTTCATAGGACTTAAACTAGTTTATCTGTGGAGTGATGTGGAAGTTGCACCTAGAGTCAAGAAGCAATTGATGATGTGAAATCTTTGTAGATACTACTAAAACGTCAGAGCTTTCATGTCAATCTTTAATGACAATGACATCATCCATCTTTTGTTCATCCTCTTTGTTATTTCTCTTCGGACAAAATCTTCTACTATGCCCTTCTTCATAACAAAAATAGCACTTCACAATTTTCTTCCCTTTTGATTTATTTGGTCTGCTATTCGCAGTTAACCCTTTTCCCAAGTATTCGCTTTTTTCATTCCTCCTCTAAACATCTTTCGAATTCAATGACTTCTCATGTTTCATTGATGTCAACATCTCAACTCAAAAGTTTAACAGCCTCAAAGAATTTCAAACAAAAAATCAAGAATCTTAAAACTTAGCTCTGAAACCATTTTTTTTTTGTGAAATGAATCTTTCAAAATGAATACACCTAAAACTTAAGAGTTGCATAGACAGACCTAAACAACAAATAATGTGAAAAATAAATAATGAACACAAAGAAATATATTGGTTCAGATCCAAAAGATCCTACATCTAGTTATTGGTGACAATCCACTATGAAGAAAAATGAGTTACAAAGCAATATTCCAAAAGATTACAAAGTTGTAACAATCTCTTAAGCCTCTCTCTCTCCCTTTTCTAAAATTTCTCCCAATTTATTTTCCTTAACTCTCTCTACTTTTTTCCATTAATTTATAGTCTTTTAGTTATCCTATAAACCCTAGGAAAACACTAGCTTAATTTTATTCATGGTAGGAAACCTAATTTGTAATCCTAATAAAACTTGGAAAACTCTCCTACAGTCGGCGTGCCACTACCTCCTTTATTCAAGCCCACCAACTTAACGTTGATTTAAATCACAAATCTCTGACTTAAATCAAGGTTCGTTAATCAATCTTCATAATGAATTCCAACTCGCCTCGCATATACAATGATTCTCTCGTTTTCTCTCTACAACACTATTTTTGTTTTTTTAGTCCTTGGAGTCCTCTTTTACTCACATTGCCAAGACTATTTTTCCACAACAATGCTTGATCAAAATTTGATATCAAAATTGACGCTCCTACTCTAATAATTATGCTACCCATAAGGGTGTATAGACCATGCTCTCTCACACCCTTCAAAATCTCTAAGGAACCCCTAGTTACACTTAACGTACCATCCTCTTCCTTATATTTGTAGCCTTTAGAGTTAAGCATTTTGTGGTAACCCGAAAAATTTGTAACGGTGAAAATTTTTGTAAGTAGTAATATTATGGTCATTTGTCATGTTAATGTAAGATATGTATGTTGGAATTATGAGTGAAAAGGAATCAAGCAATAAAGAAAGCTAGATGCAATGAAAAAGGGGGAAAATAATTTAGCAACTTGTGTAAATTTTTCTGCCTGAACATCTATTAGTATTTTGATCATAAATTTTCTCGTCCGATGTTGGATTAAAACAAGCCAATAGGCGTTGGAAAGCTAAGAGAAAGATCTACAACTTTTATGTTGATGACTTTTCCAAATTCAGAATATTTCTTTGCCAGACAGAGGGTTTACGCCGAGGCATGAAATGATTCTATGCCTAGGCGCCATTTCACACCGAGGCGTAAAATCATTCTACGCCGAGGCACCGTTTTACGCCAAGGCGTAAAACGATTCTATGTCGAGACGTAGACTCTCTGGAACCCAAATAAATTCGAAGTCAGAGAGTTGGCGCCGAGGCGCAAAACTCATTTTACGCCAAGGCGTGGTTTTACGCTGAGATGTAAACTAATTCTACGCCGAGGCGTGGTTTTATGTTGAGGCGTAAAACCAATTCTACGCCTAGGCGCGATTTCGCGCTGCAGTGCAAAACGCTCTGCGCCGTGGTGCCAAGGCAGATTTTTATGAAATTAAAGATTTCAAAATACTCGGTGTGTCCTTAAATCCCTAATTTCTTATTAAACTAGTGCTCCTCTTTCATTTTACCAGGGAGACAGCCACAGGAAAGAAGAAAGAAAAGAGAAAAGGAAGAGAAAAGAGAAGAAAAGAAAGGGAAAGAAGAAAGAGAAAGCATCCAATCTTTCACGAATCGTTAACGTAAGGTAGAGATTTCACTTCTACTTAAACCTATTACATTTTAATCGGTTTATTTTATGGATTGGGGTTAGGCTTTGGTGTGATTTACGTTATGAGATTATTACAAGATTTGTAGAGATTTATCACGTTTTTGTATAAGGAAATAGAAACAAGAAGCGTTTACATGTGTTATTATTGTGGATTACGTGAGTTTCGGGGTGTTGACACAAAATCAAGAATGGGTCTTAGTTGTGGATATTTATTTATGGATTTTTGACGCGTTGAATATAGTCATATGCGCTTTAGTGGTATCAACATAAATTTTGTGTATTATAAGTTAAAATTAGGAATAAATGTACGGATACGAACATGAACGGACAATGAAATTTGATAAGAGAAATGGCGATGGAACATACGAAAGGGAAACCTGACATGTCAGAGGAGATTAAAGTGAAAGCATGAAATGTATGGGATTCGAGTGTTAGGCCTTGTGGTGGCCAAATGTTATGGAGCCCAAGGAAAGCACTCTGGATGTATTAGAGTGTTAGGCCTTGAGGTGGCCAATTGATCTGGAGCCCTA
>JANKKB010002226.1:0-11745 GCA_026225775.1 Bursera palmeri
AAAAAATGACAGACATATATATTAAATGCCCAATTAAACAAATAAATATATCAACTATAAAATCATCATCAGGTTCACATAGAAAATACTGAGATTGTTGATTATCGTTTCTTTTATTGGACTTAGCTTAACTTAGATAACAGCATTACAGAAAACAAAGTAGAACAAGAGAAGAGGAGTCTCTCTTATCACCACTTAGCAGCACCTTATAGTCARGTAAAAAATTCAAGAATCAAAGACTAATTATTCAGTTATCTAATATAARGAAAATGTTGTTATTGTTGCCAAAGGATTTGACGTAAACAATTACTTTTGGAAGTTGCCTAAAAGACAATCCCATAAAAATTTTGAATTTATTTTGAATGTGACACCATTCAGCTTCTCTCTTGTCTCAAGAATTCCTAATAAGATAAGAGAAAATCACTTTAAATATTCTCCTTTCACAATGACAAATCAATCTTTCGTTTGTTTCTGAAATACACAAAAAAAAAGACACTAGTTTTAAATGCCAAAGTGATTTCAAATTCTCAGGCATCTAAACAACGCAAACACAAAGCTTCAATTTTTTTTTTATTAGCTACACCTTTCATTTCTGAACACCGAAAAAAAGGGTTATTCTTTCGATAACGCATTAATCAGTATCGTAAATAAGGTGAATAGCAAACAAACCCGAACCCTTTTCTCTTCAGACGAACACACAAAAACCCATTTGGCAAAAACATATGAGCAATAAATCAATTAAGTGCCTTCATGGCAATCAAACCCATAAGGGTCAACGAGAAACGAGACTAAGAGAACCCCAGAAACTGACCTTAACGGTGAAGTCATGAACGGAAGTCTTGGAGGTTGCCATTGTATAATCCAATCTCAAAGTGAATAACGCAGGCTTTGAAATCCCTGTTTGCTTCGATGGACAACTCGAAGAAAGTGGCTTACTTTGAGGAGATGTCAAAAGGGTTTTCTTAGAATTTGAAGTGAAATGTTCTTTTAAAAGGAGAGAAGCAGACACTCTTGCAATACTGATATTTCGTTTGAAGAGAAGACGAGTTGGAGAACAGAGCATCGATGAATTTATAGCATTCATCTGGCTTATAAGTGTATCTAACTCGTAAAGATGCGTCTTACACGTGGACGGTTAACTTGGTTACACGTGTAAGAGAGTTTGATGACATGTCAATCTAGAAAGCTATTGGATGGTTCTATTGTTGCATAAGATATTACGTAATAAACTTTGGAAATGTTCGACGCTTTCATCCTGTTTCGCACTTTTGCTTTCTAGGCGTTAGGCTAGTTCTGGCTTCTAGGAAATCTATGTTCACATTTCAATTTTTGGGCTTTTGGGTTCACAGCTAGTCAACAATTTTTGCATTCTAGAAATTCCTTCTTTCACATTTTTCGTTGAAGTTCAGTTCAGTCTTGACTGTCTGATGTCTCATATTTCACACACGTTATATTTGTTGTTTCTTTATATTTTGAACAGACCATGAAGAGGCTTGCAAGGAGTTTAAGTCAGACAAAATTTTAATTTTAATAGATCCATAAAATGTGAGTTAATTTATACTTCTGTATGGCAACCTGGCAAAGGATTGCCACAATTCCACATCCTTTTTGGCAGAAATTTCAACGTTTGTGCATTGGAGGATAAAGGAATGCCTATGTCTTGCCTTAATAGTATTTATTATCGGGCTATCAGCTATTACAAATCACAGGTGTAGTTTTTCAAATTATTTAGAGCAGGATGAACATGATGACTTGTTTTAGTTGCTAATTGCTATCAAATTAATGGCACCAATATTACTGTAAACAGCGAAGGAAACTAATGTTATAGTTCTTATCTCATTAGTCAACGCTCCAGATTTCCTCCTTGGTGGCTTTCCATATTCAAAACTTCATGAAAAAGTTTTGCGAACTTGACCAAATTAGTATTATGGGAGTTCCGATGGCTGGATCCCGTAAAGATCAATTCTCAACCACCATCAATTTTGTCAAAATATATAACCAAACGTATTTCTTTCCTTAAAAAAGTTGTAAACAAATAGTTCAATTTTCATAACAAAATCACAAAAAAATTATAATCAAAAGCTGCATTACATTTTCAGATAAACAACTGATTGATTAGCTGTATCTTATTTCTGCAATATTATCTGGCTGGTCTAAAACATACACAAACATTCGATAAGTCAAGCAAACATCTAGTGCTTGATTTTATTATGTCTTCATATCTCTGAGAGCTCAAGAAATCCCCAATAGCTTCTTTAGGTTATCCTGCAATAACATCACTTGATAAATGGATGATAATCCTCTATGAAACAATAGAGAGGCAGCTTGAGTCAAATGAACTTTGAGAAATACCTCAATGCTAAGTGGGGAAGTTGTGGGGTAGTAACGATCAGCAACTTCTCCGTTTTTATCCACAAGGAACTTAGCAAAGTTCCATTGAATGTCATCCTCAAAAATCATCCATTTTCCAGCCTTTAAGAACTTATACACGGGAGAAGTACAGTCACCATTTACCTCAATCTAACACATAAAATGCGATTATGATGGTTAGAACAGGATCCTGCTTAGCGTCCAGTTAAATCCATGTATGGGAAACTTGTATGTTAGACGTTATGAGTTGATCTTTTAAGTTCAGGATTTTCAAGATTGAGAGTTACACTTACCTTATCGAATATGGGAAACCCGGCCTTAAAGCGAGTGCAGGCAAACTCTAAGATCTGTTCATTGTTCCCAGGCTCCTGTGCCCCAAACTGATTGCAAGGAAATGCCAGAATTTCCAAACCTGTGATAAAAAGAAATCAGCTAAAAGCTTTGAACTTCATTCAACAGAAATTCAGTCAGTCCAAGAGGCTTGCCAAATGCTTAAAAAAAGGGTTAGAAACATCTAGGGATGGAGTTTTCTGGAAACAGGATATATAGGAATTTAACTAACCTTGATCTTTATATTTTTCATACAACTGATTCAGCTCTGTGTAGTTTGAATCAGTCAGGCCACTGCATCAAACGCATAAAATTGAAATATAAATTAATTGTTTTAGAAATGCAAAAGGAACTTGAAAGGTGAAGAGTCCTGCCTCCATGTGGTTCTCCCACCTACTCTGTTTGACATTGAGTATAAGACAGTATGTGGGAAAATTTTAATTACAAAAGTTCTAAATCAATGAATGGCAGAGAAAATGAGAAGCAATGTTTGTACCATTGAGATGCAACATTAACAATCAGTAGAACCTTTCCCTTGTAAATACTGAGATTAACATCATTTCCCTTAGCATCCTGCAAGTAAAAGATATGGAATATACCCCAAAATCCCAATTAAATAAAAAGAATACGAAAGATTTAAGAAGAGAAATAAAGTAAAGAAATTCATTAGTTGGCCATGTCCTGCGGGAATCATGTAAAAATATCAGAACTTATCATTCTTTCCATTGTAGCACTAATCAGTTTATAAAACTACAAACCCATTGCAGTAACCAAAAATCATCTCAAAATTTCAAGTTTGATCTTCATAGACTAACCTTAACTGTTAAATCATAGATAGATCCATTATTCGCTTGGCTAGCCATGTAATGATCCTATGTTGCAACGCACAGCACACGCCTCGAAATCCTTGATCGGAACAAGATATACTGGCGTAAAAGTATCTTTAGTGGCTTAGTTTTGGTATACAATTTTTAGATGTGGGGTTTGGTGAAAGTTACATCTTGAAGTTTTCATCATGTTTTTTCATGGCTTTCCGGCATCAAATTGGGCTCACAGTTTGTCAGCATTTGCAGCTTGTAGACAAATTCTCATAGATAATGATGTATGTCAATAATGTTCTCTTTTTATTTCAGAAGGCGATACATGTGACGGAAAAATAATATTGGAATATTCGTGGAGAAGGTAGAAAATGAAACAAACAAAGGAGACGACAAGAAAACAGGCAATTTGATTAAAAAAAAAAGTTTGATACCTCAAAAATATATTAAACTAGTTCATAACAAATATGTTAATATTTCTGATTGGCCCACGTATGGAAGATCGCTACATTAAATTTTGTATTAAAACTGGAAAATTAGTTTCATATACAATGATCATAAAAAATTGTTTCTTTTGACAGATAAGTAATCCTCTTCTTCCCCAAAATGCTGTGTATGTTGTAACTAAAACAGATAATAACAAGCGAAAAAAGAATGTCAACTCTGGTACAATTTAATCCAGTCTTTTAACTCTCTCAAGCAGACTGTTCATGGTAATGGAGAATGCGTCCTGAAATTTCTCAAGCTGTGAATTTGAATCTCCATATAACAATCCTGGTAATAATTCATACACTATATACCTCCTCATATTCTCTCTTTCCTTCACTGAAACTTTCATTAGCCTCTGTACCACATTCACCTTTATTTGTCTCACCTCTTCTTGGTCTATAAACACTGAGTATTTACCATGATCCTCAGGTAAATGCCATGGATATTGATAATATGCTGTGAAAGGATCAAACAGTACAGGAATGCAACCCGAAACAAGTGAATCAAAAACTGATTTTCTTGTTGGACTATCCCCAGGTGGCTGCAAGCAGAACTCTGACTCCGTGAACAGCTCGACGACCGACTTGGGCTGATTACACTGACCTGAACTACAATTTAGAAACCTGCACGTCCCATTTTCTGAAGAAGTGCACTGATTGATCAATATCGACCTTATGTTCTCTGGTGCACCAGGCCGTGCTCCCCCAGCAAAACTCACCAGGCTCTTCCGTTGTGATCGGATAATCTTGAGTTGCCAATTGATGATATCATCGTCTGAATGCGGATGGAAGTAGGTAGGATGAGGAATTCCGATGTCGTTCATGTGCCATGGTTGCCTTTCGATCAAGAGCTTAATCGGGTTCTGCATTTGATCGAACTCCAACAATCTTGTCCCCCACGAAGATTCTCTTCTCCTGAAATCCCATGAAATTTTTCCCAAGACAAAGACGTGATCTTTACCAGATTTTTGCATCCATGACTTTTTGGACTCGAGCCATTTCATCAATTCTATTGATGAAGTATCTTTAACATCATTGGAGACATTTTTGAAATGCCATCTCAATATATCTAAGCCACCATAATATGGAACATAAAAAAGTTTGGCTTCATTTTCGTTATAAACCCTGCACGGATGCTTCAAAACTCTTGCATGAAAAATTGGCTCCAAGGAATATTGATGAGTGTGGTACCATCCTTTACCAAGCTCTGCAATTTCGTCACCGAGTGCATCATTGTTGAAAAACTTACAGAAATTTGCCCATGGCATCATATCTCCACATTGACCTATTAAGTCCTTGTTGAACTTAGTTGGCAAATCATACACGTATATTCCTCTCCCATCACAAGTGGCTCGATTATTCTTATCTGACATCCAGGATCTTTGCTCTTGTAAAACTTCTTCAACAACCCTCTTAGCGTTTTCAACCTCTTCATTTCGATCGTTGTCAAAATTGGTTCTAATAACTGGATCAGCATCATCTTGAACAACATTGAGAACATCTTTGATGGTGGCACTGATGCTGGTACTACTGGAATGATTGTTGATGCCTGGAACTGGGATTTCAAAGTTTGCTTGGGTGCCTGCGGAGAGGCAGTAAAGATTGTTGAGCTTCCGTGATGATACACAAACATGAACAACTTTGCCTGAGATGATGGTGGTAGAGGATGACCACAGGAAGATAAGGATCAAAAGGAAAATTGCAGCAGGGATTCGATATAGAAGGTTGCACAAAAATGTATAACAGAAACAACATTGTTTTGTTTCTTCCTTCTTTGATGGCTTAGATCTCTTTTTGGACGTGGTAAATGCCATTCTTGGGTGCTATGTTCTTCGTGCATGGCTTCGTCCCTCTGGTTTTCTAGTGGGGGGAGGTTGCATCTACTTTCTTGGATGGTCAACATGGTTGCACGTATTGTGATTCTTGAGTTCAAGAATTTGAATGCACGTCGTCTGTACAGTGAGAAGCTCCATTCAAAAACTGAGCATTATAAACTTGTATTCTTCCCACGAATTGGGTTGGAAATTAAACACGAAGCTTGAGAGGTCAAATATAATATGCCAATGATTGCCTAAACTACCAAATGTACAGCTAATGTCAACAGTCATGGCAACATTTGTGGATACAGGAACGAGGAAGATAACAATTGAATATATATACGACAGCTTTCTTTATATTTTCTTAGCTCAAAACGTCAGCTTCTAGAATTGAGTTTTATTTATTCAATTTTTGACTAACTCTTATTGGAGTAGCCAATATATATATATATATATATATATATATATAATCGACGTCTTTTTAAGTTTAATCCACCTAATTATTAATTTGAGAATGAGTGATATTAGATTAAATTTATATACAAAATTTTGTATATAAAAGTACTTATATAAACTTTGTTTTTAAAAATATAACCCTTTGGACTGACTTATTGGAATAACAAAACAACTAATACATTGACGATAACAGTATATTGTAATTCACATCAATTCAACAAATTTTATCCATGCACTCAATTCTTGTTGAATGTAATCCCACCAAATAAGCTGAGTTGGACGAATTACAAGTCACCTGAATGGGATGATTTTGTAAAAATCTGTGCAAGTTGGCTTAACTAAAATGATGTTATTTTGCAGTGTAAATTACTGTCAAAGAGGAACATGCTCTTCAAAACTGGAAGAAATTTAACATTCATTTGCAATGACAAGCCTGCCTCCCCGACTTCGAGACAGAAAAAGGGGACTGCTAAAGCCACTGTGTTTGACATGCATTGATGTGGAGGAGTCAGGAGGGAACGACTAAACAGAACAGTCGAAAGATTTTCAGGTGGAGACTTGCGTAGCTGTTGATGAACATACTTCGAAACATCAACTAACAAACCTATCACAGGATCCTTCTATTGGTTGTGGGCTTTCCCATATCCAGGATTACTGTTGTAGAAAAATAAATCTTCGCCAATCCATCCATAAGATATGGAAATGTATTTTTTTTAACGACTTATTATTGTAATTCCCTTTTGACGCCCAAACAAAAAAACCAAACGCTAACTTATTCATGGTCTATCCTAGCAACAACTAGCATGACCATGGCATCTTACTAAACATGAAATTTAGAGGGCAAAAATAGTAGTTAAGAACTTGGCTGCAGCACTACAAGCACTGATAATCCAGCCAAAGAACTATCCATTCTTCAATTTACAACATACTATCTGTCCTAGCGGGCAGGCGACGGAAGAAGTTAATGGGAACAGTAGGCAACCTGCGGCGAAACCTTGGATGCCTCATGAACCAGAACCCTGCCAATGCTGCTATCACCTGAAACGGTGTTACAAACAAGACCAGCGCAGCTACAAGGCAGAATGTAACAAAGATGGCAGTGGCGCGTGGGTCTCGCCAGCTTAACAATGCCTGAATCCTTTCCCCTTGGGTTGCCACATCACCAACAACCGTTTGAATTCTACCAGAAACACTCCTCAATCGATCGTACCTCATTCTCACCAGCTCGGGGCTTCGGCTGGTGGGAAATGTGTCAAATTCCTCGTCAAGCTCATCAGGATGGACAGCCTCAGCTTGTGAGATCTTTGTGTTCATGTGCGGAGGGTACCTGGGCCGGTAACGGAAGTTCCATATGCCAATTAGAAACATGTATAGGAAAATTGTGGGTAGGATCAACTCGGGGAAGCAAGCAAGCATAAGATAGAGCATATGAACAAGCACCGTTGTGAAAGGATTTCTCCACATGCAAACATCCCCAAGCCATCTTCCAACCGAAAAAAATGCTGAAAAAACTTGCATCAGCCTGAAGAAGTTTGCCTTGCTTCGTCGCATGCTCCAGAGGTGCGAGTCCACATCAGACATGTACTCCACCACCTCCTTCCGCAGTGGGGGTTCAGCCCGACCTAATCTTGCAGCTACTATGTTAACAGCTTGGTGGCGTAGCATGTCTTGCTGCATTATAGTGAAGGGTCTCACATAGTGCATTTTTGGCAGAAGTGGTCGTGAGTATGTATAGAGCATGTTTACAAAAGATGTGCACGAAAATCTTATTGCTAAATGCAATTCCCCCATCTTTTTAACTCCAGTGGGATGAAGAACTAGCAACGGATAAGAGTGGGTATAAATGCGGCCAGTTTCTAGTGTGGAGATGCGAATACGAACCTTTCCAATCTTCAGGTCTTTGTTACCACTTGAACCCTTTTCCGCCAGTTGGCTATTGTCAAATACACCAACAG
The DNA here is from genome assembly GCA_026225775.1 of Bursera palmeri. Lineage (NCBI taxonomy): Eukaryota > Viridiplantae > Streptophyta > Magnoliopsida > Sapindales > Burseraceae > Bursera > Bursera palmeri. The sequence continues at coordinate 8,235 of JANKKB010002226.1, forward strand.
TGAGAACCGTAGCTGGATCAAAAACCTCCCATGTATACTGCTCGTTATATTTTGGAGACAAGTTGTCAACAAGGGTTCGTGTCCTCACCCATTTGTGACCATATTTTGCCACACAGTATGTATCTGAAGTTCCCCTCCCATCTCGAGTTTTCATGGGGTGAAGTCCCACAGCATTTAGAATACCAAGTTCTAAGACCCCAATTGATGGCCTCCAAAGCTGTTTTGCCGTTGGACGTAGATCACTGCTATAGTGAGTTGATTCATCAAGAACATGATAGCCTCCATCTAGACAGACTCTAAGATGGATCCTGCTTGAGAACTTGTCTTTCTTCAACTGATCTACATCCACAGCAATTGGCTTTTCTAAGTTAAACCAACGGAAATGGATTATTCTATCATCAGCACGTTTTTCTACAGCACACAATGGTATAATGACCCTCCCAATTATTTCATCCTTGCCCGGACCAACACGATCCTCAACTGAGAGAACTAGATGATCTTCAAAAGGTTCAGCAGCAACAAATAATAGATCCTCATTCCAAATAGCATTCAGTGTCCGTGCCTGACATGTCTTAGTTTTCAGGACCTGATTTCCTATTTGACCTTTAACATAAACATCTGGGAAGCGGTTCTTCTCTGTTGGAACCAAGTCTTGTGCCTCAACAACATTAACACGCACATACCACAACCTAGGTGCATGATAGACTTTTGAGCGTAATACTGTGGAGATAGCTGGTGTGCTATCGACAGGTGTAGCTGCATCAGAGTGCCATGCATCAGAAAAGGCCTCATCTGCTTGAGTGCCAAGCCAAACTGCAAGCATCAACTCACCCTTTATCTTCTCTCCCTTCTTATCCTCAAGTCGGTACCACTCGGGAGCTAAAGGACTATCTGGTGGGACACGCAATGGAACCTCATTGATGTCAAACCTTACAATGCCTACAAAATCATCTTTTACTAGATCCTTGTCCTTAATTACAACTTCTAGTGTAGAAGCTTGCATCCGATCCCTGGAAAAGGCAAATACCTGGTTCCACTCTGGATTTTGCTTTTTCTCAAAATGTTTTGTGATTCCTTTGTAGTTTCCAATTCTCACCTCAACAAATGGATCAATGCTCCCAGTGACGTCCATGGCAGGAAGCTCATGAGCCTTAACAACTCTTACATAGAGAAAATACATCCGTTCAACAAGATCATAAGTGCTTGCAGTCTTATCTCCATGTATAACACGACCACCAACTACTCTTCCACCACCAAGGTAAGGGCTTGTCTCTTTAAGTGCATAGTCAACAGGTTGTGCTGAAGCAGCTGAGTGCATGCGAACTAGCTTTGTAGGCAGTGGTTCAGATTTCATCTCATCAGCCTCATGCTTTGGTACATAATGGTTAACTACCGAAGCAGGAGGATGATGCTGATGTTCATGGTGAGTCGATTGAGTTGGGTGAGTTGGGTTAGGGAGATGGTGAAAGGTGTGTCTTGACTCAACTTTATTGGTGACAACTGGGTTTGGAACTGTTCCGGCGTGTGCATGAGTTACATTGGGATCCTCAGATGAGGAGAATTCAGTTGCTGGAAGTGGGGTAGAAGACTTTATAGAAGGGTCATCGGTGATATAGACTTTTAGGCCAAGCTCTCCTCTTACATGTGAGAAGATGCCACGCTTTTCGAGAGGATAGTGCAAGACAACAGCATCCGAGTGGGGAACAAAAGAATTCCCAGTTAGGCAAACCTTCCCAAGGAATGACCTGGAGTTGGTAGCTCTAATATTATTGTAGACATAAACATCAAGAGTTAGATAATGAAGGTTGGAAGCATCAGATATATTGAAGTAAAAGCTCTCGTTCCAGACGGGGTTGAGATCCTTTTCTTTGATAGTGGTACGGAACTTCTGACCATCGAAGTAGAGCTCCACAAAGGCACTGGATGAACCTTGTCCATCTTTAGGCAGAAGATTGTGAGCGCTGACCACTTCTACTCCGAGCTTAAGGCTTCTCATGATAAAATCTGCACAGGTGAGCTAGTTGAAGAACTTGTGAAATCTTGGAGAGGTTGAAGTTAACTGCAGGTATCTGAAAAGCAAGAAGGGAACAAGTCAAAATATTTTTAACTGTAAACAACCCACGAGAAAAGGTTAAAACTTTTCATTAAAATGAATTAATAGAAGCGAGTTACCAATGAAAGAGAAAATTAACTGAAAAATACATTGAATGTACCTAGTGAATAAAACATGCAGAACACAGTTAAAAGGAATGTAAAAAGATAATGAAGTTTAAACATTCTATAAATTCATCCTCTGAGAATTTCTAGAGAGAAACTTTAAGACACTAACGCTGCAAATTTGGTTATGCAGCTTCCCCAGTTCACTTTTCAAAATTGAGCAAATTATAGGTAGTGGCAGATTGTAGAGAATTGTTAGATCCAATCCCAAGAAATTATATTTTGGCAATCAGGGTACGGTGGTGAAAAATTAAAGCAAATTCCTGGTCAAGATAAAAGTTCACCAATATTTGCCCACAAGAGGTCACAACAGATGATAATCTTTAAATAAAGAAAAATATTATAAATGACAGACAAATAATGCTACAATTATATTATCTGGATCTACTGTAGACCAAATAATAGCTAAAAAATGCTTACTGAAAGTTTTGTGCATTCTGATTGGAATTGGAGGATAGCCCTTTTTGATAGTTATATTTACAAGAATTTTCATATTAACAGAAGATAATGCAGGAAATGGAAGTATTTGCAGATCAGAAAATACTGACACCTACTAAGTAGACTAGACTGCCACATCTAGGGAAAAAACTAGGTGACATGATATCTAAATTTTTAGGGTTGAACCAGCTAAGGACTGCTGCAAGAGATAAAAGTTAACAGGCTGATCAGGAATGTATGATTTTATTCATAAAATGTTTAACATATTTTCTCAGCATTATGTCGTAGTGCTTACAAAATTTTATTCCAATGCCAATAGATCGATGATAACATCTTTTAGGAATTAAATGCATTAAATTTTCAATATAACTCAAGCATGAGAACAACAGTTATTAATAATAAAAAAGACATTGAACGAAAACAGCAAATGTAATTCAGCAAGATAGAATTAACGAATCATTGCTCCAATAATTCATCTGTAAGGATGCAAGCTTATATACATTATCGTTTGAAGATTTTAGGATACAAGGTTCTTTTCATGAAGAAAGGCACAGAAGAAAAAAAAAAATATCAATGCGCAGATAGAGGAATCACGACTCACAGAGAAGTAAGAGCAAACACTCAGCAAGATAATATCAATCCACCTAGCAATCAGGATGAGGGACACAATCGCTTCTCAAATTATTTTTATACGAAATAAAACGAAACCATTCACAATTTAATAGTACATATAATGGTCAATATCAAAGCATACAGGCAACAATTAATCAAATAAAGACAAAATCAATGCTCACCAGAATCCGAAAAAATGTAATCGTTTCATCTATTACTACTTGGGATGATCTTTTTTTTTTTT
>JANKKB010002232.1:5084-18396 GCA_026225775.1 Bursera palmeri
ACATTTTTTCCACTAGGCAAAACATTGATTTGTGTTTATAATATAAATAATATTATATATTGTACAAGAAAAGAAATGCAGAAAACTTTTCCAACAGAGGGAGGGATTCAAACCCATCACATAGTTGCCCCTTCTGCAGCATTGCCACTAGGTAACAAGTCTTTTTGGGAATAAGTTGTAAACGATTTTTAATAAACATTTAAAATCTGACAACCGGACTACTGACCCGAACCCGACAACGAACTGACCCATCGAGTTTGGGTCGGTAGTCGGATTGGTCCCATCGGGTGTCCACCCTTATTCCTTCGTTCCACAATTTCCATACCTAAAACCTATCAAAAATCCCTTTGTCGTTCATGATTTGTCAATCCCAATTGTTTAAAAAGCAGTGTAATGTAATATTTTCAAACTTACATACCTAGAAGGTTAAGGCTGTAGTCTGGATGATAGAATACTCTGTTTCTAATCCTATTTNAATATCTCCAGCATCAAAATTCCAAATCTAAACACATCTGATTTGCCACAATTGACTTAATTATATTGAATCAAGACACATTTTATATGCATTCTCTTCGTTTTTCTTGCCGCTACAGCCTATACTAGTTTGTCGTAAATAATATGACAATTAATTACAAGTATATTTATAAGTAATTAACATGATACTTTATTAATTACTTGAATTAATAACAATATACAATTAATAATACTATATTAATTGTACTTTATATCTCAATATTAATAACAAGAATTAATTGAATACCATAATTAATTGAACAATAATGAAACAACCAAATTAAATATCAAGATAATAACATAACATGCTTTAATTAATAACAACATAACATTTATTATATAATTCAATTAATAATATACATTAATTAATAACATATATTAATTAATAACAACAAATATAAGTAAGTGGTTTAAAGAAACAAAACCGAGGCTCGTGTGTCACACGATTTCATTAAAATAGATTTACCCTTCACCAGGATGCTTGAGGTTGTTTAGCATCTGTCTCCCAAGATACAACAATTTCAAGCAATTTGTGAGCACCTCAAAGATTGCTTCTGTCGAACCAAACTTTCAGTCTGAGCTTTATCACTTGGAAAGAAAACCAAAGAATGGTAGAGAGAGAGAAAAGAAAAAAAGAGATATAGTATCTATACCAATAGACAAGTTTATTGGTTATAACACCTTTATGCTGAATGATAGTAGGCTTCGGGCTACCATTTGTGCGCTAATATGTTAGGTATCTGAATGATGGTGGCTACCATTCATGCGTTAGTATGTTAGGTATTGAGTAGAGCACCAATTTGATAGTTTCGTGTGTTTTCTCTTTTACTCTTATTTATTATGATCTAGTATATTTATTTCTTCATCCGTGGATGTAAGCAATTAATATCGAACCATGTTAAATAGTCTCTTTGTGTTAATGAATTATTACCAATCTTGATATTAGTATGTTTCTATTTAATTTTTTTATAAGTAGTATCGGAGCTAGTCTATTTTTTTTTTACAATTATATATATATATATATATAGACATTGAGTGTAGAGTGTAAAATTTGGTCTGAAGTTTTTAAGATGTTATTTCTACACTGACTACCGAGTCCACAATGCTATGTAAAACTGCTGAGAGGACGTTTGTGAGGTACTATTCTATGAAAATGACTGAGTAGGAAATTTCCAACATCTTGAGCATGAACCAAGATTGCCTAAGAAGTTGTCCATAATGCTATGTAAAATTGCCGAGAGGAAGTTTGTAAGATACTATTCTATGAAAATGATTGAGTAGGAAATTTCCAACATCCTGAGCATGAACCAATATTGCCTAAGAAGTTTAATAAAAATAACTTAATTAGTGTTAAGTGCTTCATTAAGTAATAATTAGTCGGGGCCATGCCCTATTTAATGAGCACTAAACAAAGTTTTGAGTACAAAACAAAGCTCAGCTTATGAATTCTGAAGTGGATGAACGTAGCTAGGGTTGGGCACATTTACCCGACCGGACCTAATCTGACCCGTTGGGTTTTTGTCGGGTTAACCCATTGGTGAAACCCGACTTCGGGTCTACATTTATCAACCTGATCAGGTTCGGATTTTTTTTTTTGGGTTTGACGCTGAAAACCGAAACGCGACCTGAAAGTATTGTTTGAAAAATGCTTAAAATAGGTTGCAACCAATAAGATTCGAACCCTTTACTATCTTTGATAAGATTACCACTAAGCTACATCTCATTTTATGTTCATTTTGTAAACAAATTTTATTTGTTATATAAAAATATGTGAATGAAACCCGACCTGAACCTGACAAACCCGATTCGAATAGTTAAAAATTAAACACTGTTTAACCCAACCAACCTGACATAAGCCTGACCAATCAGAACTCGACGGGTTTATTTTTTCCAAAACTCGACTTCAGGTTTATTTTTCCTGATCCGATAGGGTTCAAGTTTTTTTGATTGGGCCAAACCCGACCCGACCCGGCCCCTGCCCAGCCCTAAATGCAGCAAAGGAGAAGTTTTGTCTGTCTCTTAAGGAATTACCTGGGAAGTGGCGGTGAAGGGAATTTGGAGAATTAGCTGATGCCTTATTACTCGCTAGGAGGAGGCTTGCTGTTGGGCATTTGTGTCTGATTTTCCTTGTTCAGTGCTTCCTAAAAGCCATAGACATCCTGAATTGGAGATTTTCAAATTCCAACAAGCTAAGGTGGAAATAAAATCAATTTAAATAAACAAAAGATTTTTCCTTAAAGGGAATAATAATACAAATTGAGCTGAATCTATTCATAACAGGAAAAGAATTGGCCTCGAAAAGATAATTCCCATCCAAGCGGATTCTTTCCTAAAGTGCGGATCCTATTGAACAAGGATACAGAGCTAAGACCTCTCAAAAATGGAGGTCAGGACGCAAGGTAAATGGGTTCTAAGCTCTCCCTAAAACCACATTCTCCATCATCGCTGACTTGTCGGATGGTCTTAGCTGACTACTCTACTAGATAGTCCTCTGAAACTTTGTTTTCTATTTTGTTGCCTTGCAGAGGTATCAAAGCTGATTGTTCGCCTTTCATTCTAGCATCTAAAAGTCAGTATTGTGCTTTTATATGTTGCGCGAAATCAATGAGTTCCAATTTTCCGTATGAACTAGTAAGAGATTATCATTATCAATGTTAAGCTATAGCTAACTGCGCAGTCATCTTTGAAGGGACTGACACCTATCAAGTGGCAGTGACTAACTTTATTGGTGGGCCTCCAAATGGAGTTCAGTTTACTGCAAGCTCTACATACCAATTTTATGTTTAAAAAAAAAAAAAAAACTTGTTAAAGAAGCATAATCTAATACACTGATTTCTTTGGGTGCATATATATCATATTATTGCAAGGACACTAATCACCTTGTACAACTTTTGTAACCAAGAAGAACAAGAACAAATACACCAACAACAGAGACTTCAAGACTACCAAATACACGCAGCAAAACCAACAAGAAATCAGCAAGGAAAACAAGAGACGAACACAAGAATCTATACTGGTTCAGACCACAAAGTGTGATCATACATTCAGTTGTTAGTGATGCTCAATCCACTACGAAAACAAGAGTATTACACAATTGTTTTCAGAAAATTACAGAGCAAACCTTTCCCCAAAAAAATAAGAAGGTAACTTTCTTGTTACCAAAACAGCCCACTCTCCCTTTCTCTCTCAGCCTTTCCCTCTTTTTCTATAATCTTCTTTTTCTAGGTACTAGTTCCAGGACAGCAATTTAGCACAAGTTGAGTCATCTTTGCAACTTTGATCAAAGAAATGTTGCCAGGAGAATATAACAATCATAAATGACTATTGACTGCAGATTTGAGTGACTTTTGTCCTAGGGCTTAACACTATTGTTAGGCTGTCATATGATAATTTAAGTTTTTGAATGAAGTGATTTCTTAACATAGTATATAGTATGGAAGGTCTTTATGTATCTATATTTGCATCTATTATTTGTATTGTCTATTTCAAGGTTTGAGTTTGATTTGGTTGAGTCTGATTCACTTAAATTAGGGCTCAATAATAATATTAAGCCTAACTTGACATCATAATAATCATTGAAGTCAATTTGAATGGTCAATCTATTTTATGTAAATGTAAAATTACTGATGAATTTTTATGGCTTTTCTTATTATTATTATTTTGAAAGAAAATTGTAAAAAGTTAAGCTTCTCAAAGAAATTAGTATCTTTATGATTTGAATTATATTTCTCTAAGAGTTCAAGTATTTTCAGATTCTTTTTAGAAATCAAACGGTTATGTTGTAAAATTATAATTGGAATTCATTTATGCTTCTTGATGTTGTAAGAATTTGTTAAGCAAGATCACTCTCTAGACGTTCCTAGTTTGCGGTATGATAGAGCCATATAATAAAAATGCTATCTACCCTCCAATGGTGAGATACTGATGTAATTGGTTGAAGATGATTCACGCTTACTTGCTCAAAGTCTGGTTCAAAAGCGGTTTTAACATAATTTCACTATTTTATTATTAGAACTTGTATAAATTATAAGTAATGAGTGTCAATGTGAAAGGGTTTATATCCCAACTTTCCATCTTTGTATACATAATATAGCATTGCTCTTTACTTTACTATAATTTCTCAACATACTTATACAATCAATCTTGGAACTACCCGGACTGAAGAAACCAAGCTCAAAGGTTCCACCATTTGAAACAAGGGTCCTGCCATCACTAAGAGACTGGAATGAAGTAATGGTGTCTGATGTATAAGAGAATTTACAACTGAAAACCAGTAACATAAAACTGATAAATAATTTAGGAAGCATATTGATTGCCGTCTAGACCTATTTACTCATTGCAAGAAGTTGCCGATAATAAAACACCATAAATAATGGTCTATCATGAGTTACATTTCATCAACAGTACGGAATTACTTTACAATTTTGCAACATAAAGGAATCTTCAAAAAAATCATATATACGTTTAGCCCCTCCAGTTGCCCCAACACAACGAGAATTTTGCAGTGACATTACCAGATACTAGAATTTGATAGGTTGAGTCCAACGATGTGACATTCTTTAGCTTTGGAATGAGCCCCAAATGTTCCACATTGTAAATTGCTAGGTTGACTTAATTTTATTTAAGACTTGTTTACACATTTTTCTCTCCGTTTTACACGTGAGTAAAATGCGAGCTAGCTTGCCATTTCCCCAACAGCTCTAACATCCACATTCAAAACGCGTCTAATTGATGAGTTGGCAAATGGCCGAATTACCCAACCTGCTGTTTATGTTTTTGCATAAGCATATGGCCCGGGCGAGATAATCAACGCAATCATGAACGACTGTTGAATAAACTGAATCCAGGGTACACTATCATGTTTATTAGCTCATCACTTCTCTTTCACAATGCTTGACTTGTGTACAGATATGACCATATCAATTAGCTGGATGTGGAACTTAGGCTATAGATAATCTGAAATGAGGTATATGGTTCAAAAACTATCTAGCTTCCAACAGTGTGATAGTCATGTCATAGGTTAAAGATGCTTCAGGTTTGCCTGATGAAGAGTCTTCATTGAATTTTCTGTCCATCAAGAAACCAGGTGGTTTTGGCTGAGGCAGTGTGCTGTCGCCACCCAACATCATAACCACAGATGACATGCTTGGCCTGTCCTCCGGATATTGTTGCACGCATAAGAGACTTATGTGGATACATCGTAGGACCTCTGATAGATTGCATGATTCACCCAAAATGGAATCGATTAATTCTAAAGGCCTGCCTTCGTTCCACAATTTCCATACCTAAAACATATCAAAACCCTTTTGTCATTCATGCTTTGTCAGTCCTAATTGTTTAGAAAGTAAGGTAATGAAATATTTTCAAGCTTACATATCCTAGAAGGTTAAGGCTGTAGTCTGGATGATAGAATCCTCTGTTTCTAATCCCAGTTACTATCTCCAGCATCAAAATTCCAAAGCTAAAAACATCTGATTTTACTGAGAATAGCCCATCACTAGCATATTCTGGTGCCATATAGCCACTGCAGAAAATTATAAAATCAGAAATTTCATTATAGTGTGGAAGTGAACTATAAAGATGCTGCGACTAAAAATACTTACTATGTTCCAACCACTCTTCTTGTGTTTCCTTCAGTCTGATCTCCACCGAAGGTTCTAGCCAAGCCAAAATCTGAAATTTTTGGGTTCATCTCATGATCTAGTAAGACATTACTTGCTTTAAGATCTCTATGTATAATCCTCAATCGAGAATCTTGATGAAGATAGAGGAGACCCCTTGCAATCCCGCAAATAATATGGAAACGCCTTGGCCAGTCTAATAGCTTATTTCCTTTTTGATCTGGCAAGAATCATATATACTCAGGTTAGTTTGGTGTCTAGGTTGTATTCTCAAGAATAAAAAGACTTGTATCTACAATAGAGTTACACTAGACCAAATGAATTCGCAAGGGTTAAACTTTTGAGGGATGCAGACCAAAAATGAAGTTGTCCAAGCTTTTGTTGGGCATAAATTCATAAATCAGCAATTTCTCCTCTCCCTGTATGCAGCAACCAAGAAGTTTTACAAGATTTCGATGCTGTAGTTTGGCAATCAGTATAACTTCATTTTTGAACTCATTTAATCCTTGCCCAGAAAGCTTTGAGAGCCTCTTCACTGCGATTTCTTGTCCATCCTCTAGTGTGCCCTGGAAAATATATTCGTGAAATGATTTATGCTATTTTGAACAAGATAACTACTTTGTTCTATGGTCATTTCAGCAATTTTACTTTGTAAACAGGTCCAAAGCCACCTTCCCCAAGCTTGTTGTCGTCTGAAAAGTTTCGGGTGGCTTTGGTAATTGTAGCTAACTCATACAATGGTAGCTCCCAATCTTCTCCTTGATCTTCATTTCTGTGATCCCTTTCCCTATTGTTGTCTGTACTATCTGAAATAACGAACATATTAACTATAAATAATGAGATTATGAACTTCCTTTCCCTCTTTGATAAAATTCAACTCCAGGGTAGCAGTGCAGTGTTATTTTTATTAAGAAATGAAACAGAAGATTATTATAACATCATCCAAAAAATAGACAAATGCTACAGAAAGGAAATATACAAATATATGAGCTGCTAGCATTATGATTACCAACAACTCAAAATAAAGAGCTTCAGAAGATCAATTTAATGATAGCCTCCAAAAGCCAGTAGCAGCAAATGACACATATAGATGAAATAGATCAACAGAAAACCATAACAGCATGCCCCAGAAATGGTCCAGCAAATGGCACATAGAAAGCACCAGGAAAATTAACCAATGCTCCTCAGATTTCGAAAACCCCCTGCAACTGCCGAACATTGCCAAAAAGAAAAAATAAAAACATATTATTTTAACCAAAGTAGCAAATACGTATCATTCCAAATAATATCATAACTCTGGTTCATATATTTACAGTAATATGAACCAGAGTTATGATATTATTTGGAAGGAATACGTATTCATTATCAGTGAAGCATACTTCTATAAATTCCTCAAAATTCAACTCTATAGTCATTAAGGTAATAAGTTCCCAGTTATCTTCTGTAGAAGCAAAGGCTCTTTATCTTGCAAAAAGCATTAAACCACCCAATTCATCTGATATGACTTTTTCAGAAAGTCCACTAGATTAACCAAAGTTTAAACAATGCAAAAACGTAAGTTGATATACTAAAAAGACTCAAGTTTTCTAAATCAACTGTTCCTACAAAAAATTTACCCATTCAACTAGCTTGCACCAGCTCTAAAAGTTCAGTACTTATACTGTCAAGGCAAACGGATTAACTTTACCTTTTAATTTTCTCCTTCTGTGAACGAAATACCCAAGTATAAGCACAAGCACTGCAGCAACCGCACCAATCGTACCAAAAACTATCCCCAATACCTTGTTCTTATTCCCACCATTGCTCCCTTGATAGACAATTTTGATATAGCAAGTTGTATTAGCAAATAGAATATGACGAAGCAAAAATAGCTATGAGTGCCACAAAGGTCAACCTCAATCTCTTGTCAGTAATTAAATAAACAAAAAAATAAAAATGAAGTCTAATTTCAGTGCACACTTAAATGCTTATGAAAGATTAACAAAAAATAAGTTAAATCGATACCTATTTCTGAAGCAGACATTCGTATGTACAAGTCTTCTCCACCATTTGTAAACTGTCTCATATCTACCAAGTCACCGAACCACATGCTGCAGCCGCTGCCTTCCCCTCTAACATCTGAATTTGTGTATGCCATACAAGAAGAGTTTTGTATGCATTTCTTCCTGCACTCTTTGATATTCATACTTTTATTAACCCAAGAATGTGCAGCATCTGGCAGTTTCAGTCCCTCAAATTTGATAAAACCATCTGCTCTTGAGAGATTCAATGGCTTGTTACGCACACACCCTTGAGACCAATCCATATTTTGTTCTGACTTTGGTTTGAATCCGTTTAAACATTGACAAATAGGTGATTCACTAATCATACAAATCCCGTAGGCACCGCAAATTCCATAAGTGTCACAACGGTCTCTTGGCACTGTTGCAAAAACCTTCCAAGTTTTGGTTGATTCACTCCATATGAGCCGTTCACGTTCATAGTTGGTTTGGTTCATAACAATTCTTGAGATTACTGATTTATCAGTCACGTTAAACGTGTAGTACAACTCCTCGTCATTGGAGACAAAGCTGAACACAAAAACTGGATTAGGCCTCAACTCTGGTGCACCGCTAAATCTAAGGCCATTCCATGGGCCACTCCTGAAGAACTTGTCTGAGCCCTTCCACATAACCGCCTCAGGATTTTCTTGTGCTTCTATTGCCCAAGTAAAGTCTCCAGGAGACGGGTCATCTGGGCTCTTCCAAGATGACAGACGCCTCTCAAAACCAGTCTTTAAGTCCCATCCAAGCTTCATCCCTGGTAGCAATGTATCAGCTGGATAGTCAAAGCCTTGCCACAAATAATTTCCCGAATTTCCATCTTGTTCTTCTCTTAGAACAAGGTTTCCAGAATCCAGGAGCTGTGCTACCACTGGACTTTGTACTTCTCTTGTCAAATTTGCTGACCAGACAACACTCCTGTTCTGGTTCGTTAAAACAAGATGGCCTGTGCTGTTTATCATCAATAAACCAGAAGAGTCATTGATGGGGTTGAGTCGGTTTGCAACCCAAACAACAGTTTGATCTGGGATATTCTTGTACCAGATTCCTAAGTAACGATTAGTGTTACTACCAGGGTTGAAGAAACCAAGCTCAAAGGTTCCATCATTTGAAACTAAGGTGCTGCCATCAGTAAGATTCTGTGATGAATTAAGGGTGTCAGATGCATAGGAGAATTCAGAGATGAAAAAAAGCAGCTTAAAGCTGAAGAACAAAAAAGAAAGAATATCCATTGGTGCCCCTGCACTACAGTTAGAAGCTCTCTGGAACAAGTTATGTGTAAGCGCCATAAATGATATAATTCTCAAGTTAGATCTGGAAGGATATTGACATGAAAGGAATGATTAGTGATTAATTAATGTTTCATTCATGGTCCTACAGCTATTTTATATCGTAGCATGACGGTGGAAGCACCTCAACCGAGACTTTAGCCGATGAAAATTAAACTTTCTGTCCATTCTTATGATTTGATGGGTAGGTCGCCAACTTGACATTCTTTACCATTCAATTGAGCCTCAGTGCCACGTAGAAAGTGACATATTTGACATGTTTGTAGGGAATTTAACGTTGCATTACATAAATTTCTCATTGCAATCTTACCGACGCAATTAATAAAGTCCAATGTAAGCCTATGAAATTCCCTCCATTCACACTGATTTCAAACAGAAAAATCTCATAGTGGAGGATTAAGATTTATCTGGGTTCACTTTTAATTGTTGACTCTTATCTGTAAGCATTGAGAAAAANCGAAATAAAAAGTAAAGGATCCAGGACTTCGGTTGTTGGCTGCCAAACAAGAGTAGGTCAGGTTATATATACCATTCTCTGTACCAATTTCTCATTAAATACTTGTTAAAATCAAAACAATCTAATGCAAATTGGAACTGCCGGACAGGGAGACTATGACAGGAAAATGAGTTTATAGGTTATCATCGTAGACAAACCAGCAGTTTGACTAGTAAGCAAGTTGAGTTGGACTTAATCTTATTATTTTGAGAAAAATCTTATAGGAAATTGTTTAATTAATTAGTCCCTCTAGTCTGAATGTTCAGTCTAAGGTAAAATTTATACAAATCCACTGATTACTTACAAGTCTCTATCTAAAAATAATTAAACGGACCATCTGATCCTAAGTTTAGAAAAAAAAAAAAAAAGAGATAAAAAATTTTGACATATTGACTAACGATATATATAATAAAATTTCTGCCCTCTTTTTTTTTTTTTTAATATTTTATAAAATTNAAAAAATTTTGACATATTGACTAACGATATATATAATAAAATTTCTGCCCTCTTTTTTTTTTTTTTAATATTTTCTAAACTTAGGATCGAACGGTCCAAATACATGTTATTATAGCGTAGCAATAATAGGTAGTGGAAGTGATGGCTAGAGGTGCTAAATTGTTGGTTCCTAATTTTTGTCTTACATAAGAATCTTATATTAATTTATTCAAGGGCTTCGATTCTCATCTTTCCTTTGTTGAAACGATGTCTAGTATTTCTAACCAATGAGCAATTAGTGTGAGAAACTACATTCAAAGGAGTGATAATTTTTTTTTTTAAATTTTACCCTCCATTATTGCACCTTTTCATTTACTCTTTTTTTAATTTAATTTAATTTATTTTGGTTTTAAGTATCCTTTCATTTTCTTTTCTTATAGGCAATTAAGCACTTATGATCACTTAAATTAGAGTTGAAAATTAGATCTAATTAATACTATATCATATAAGTTTAATACGAATAATGTTGATCCAATATGATATGATATTTTGCGATGAACACTTATTAATTAGAGCACTCACATTTGGGATATGCATGATTGAATATATTGATATGTGAAGTTACATGTATTAAAATTAATACATGTATCTTAGTTTATTATACATGTATTGGTATGTATTCACATACTAATACATGTATTCACATTTGCCTCCTATGTGCTGACACTCGACAACTACTCTTAATTTTCATTCTCTNTGGTTGCTTGCAAGCCAATTTTAAAAAGAAAAAAGAGAAGATAATAGATCACTTTCTTGACAAGCAAAAAGGGGCTCTCTCTATCTTTGTACAGAAACCAATTGAAGCATTTCACTTGGCTCAATTTTGACTCGAAACTTCAATAATGGAACTAATCTCTACCAAACCTTGCCATACTACTTGACTTTATTTATTGAAGTGATATTCTCCACTAACACAAATATTTTTTCTTATTAAATTTAATAATTAAACTTTTTTTATCACTTGATAAAATATAAATTATATTATTAAGAAAATAAATAAAAGTAACACATTCAGGTGAAAGTTTCCATTTCAATTGGGTTTGCCAAACCAAAATAGGCCAATCAGTCAATGTTTTAGATGATGTGATGTCTTTCTTATGTAAAATTTTACCCCACAAAGGAAAATGTTATATTAAAACAATTATGATGCAAATTGCCAAACACTTTGACAGAAGCTAATACCAAAAACAAGACGTTATTTAACTAATTTCCTGTTTTGGCTAAAGTATGATGGTGTTTGAAATCATTAACAATAATTTTTTTAACTTTACTTCTCTAATGGAAAATAACATTATTATTTTTCAATCATGTATAATGGGATAGTCTAACACTTTAATTTTTTTATTGGTCCATAGCCAAAAACCGTTCAGTCCACACAGACTAATTTTGTATTTAAAAAAAAGTAGAAAGGGAGGGCATAACTCAATTTATTAAAAAAAAAAGTTTCTAGAAATTGGACCGTTTTGTTCACACAGACCAAATTTAAAAAAAAAAAAACATAAGAAAAAAAGGAGGACATAACTCAATTTATAAACAAAAACAAAATTAGGGTTTTTGGAAATCGAACCGTTTGGTCCACAGCCAAGGAGAGTTCGGTCCTCAACCAAGGAGTTTTTAATCCTCAACCAAGGACCTTTCAGTCTACAGCCAAGGACAGTTTGATCCGCACAGACCAATTTTTTTTTTTTATTTACAAAAACAGACCAATCGATCTAGACAGTTGGACTGATCGATTCCCTGTCAATATCTCTATCTAGCAGTCTTCAACTCCACCATTCAAATTTCTTCTCTAATTTTTCTAAATGTACAACCTATAACTCCGATTTTCTTACAAAATATTACTATAACACAACTTCTAACCATGATATGTCATTTTCAAGTATGATTTTACATTTTAAACAATGAATTTATAAGAGAGATGAAATCAAGATTTATGTACCTTTGTAACTTTTGTTATTTAGATATCGCAGGTACTTAGATTTCGTTATCTTGATAATGAAAGAGTGATAATGAGAATGAATTTATGTGTTAAATTAAGAGTGAATGAGAGAGAGAATGACTGAACTATATAGAAAAGAAAAAGAAAAAATGTGAGTGAAAGATGGATGGATGGAGTATGTTATATTAAACTACAGGTATTTTAGTCACATTAGTTGTTTTTGGATATGGACTTGCAAGTAATTAGGGAGTCTGATTATTTTTCTAACTAGCCTCCTAATTTTGGATATCTGTTCAAATCTCGCTAAAAATTTATAGATTTGACAAAATGGCCCAATGGGACTCAGATTGAGGGGAACTCCAGAAGTTCTCAAACTATGGTACTATATTATCATCAGTGACCTCATTAGTTCTTCTTTAATAGTCTATTTGGTATTGCTTGACTTGTCTAGACTTGGGAATCACATAGTTCTAATGTTGAAATATAAGGTATAGACAACGTAGAAATGTGACCAATTAACCAACTGACGAACTACTAATTACAAATAACATGAGATAAAAAATTAAGAACATTATTTATCGACCCTCCAACAGTGAGATATTAATTTCATTTTTTGAAGATGTTTCATGCTTGTTTGAAGGAGATCGTTGCTCAAATGATTTCCTGTCCATCCAGAAACCTGGTTGTTTTGGTCGAGGCAACAAATTCTCACCACCCAACATGAGAGCGACAGATGATATGCTTGGCCTATCCTCGGGATGCTGTTGCACACATAAGAGACTAAAATGGATACACCTTATCACCTCTGATAGATTGCTTGATTCTCTACAAACTGAATCAATCAAGGTCATTTTGTCACTTTTTATTTGTCAGTTAAAATAAAGTTGGACACGTAAAAATTTTCCTGACTTTGTTGA
>JANKKB010002233.1:0-15527 GCA_026225775.1 Bursera palmeri
CCTCCCTGTGGATTCGATACCTAAAGCTACGCTACAACAACCGCTTAGCCGAAGGTTAATTTTGAGCGTGATCACTACCTATCTCATCCGTTCCGTAATTCGTGGACACATGCGTATCACCCGCGTATCATCCATTCCATATCATATCACCACTTACGAATCCTCGTACTCTAGTCGTATCCTCACGTATGGTCATACGTGATATCCCTCATCTATAACTCGTTTCGTGTTCTTCATCCAGTGACACAATCATATACATTCGCCCGATCTCTCGGCTTATCACGTATTTCTATACTACCAAACTCGCATCCATAACGTCCTGATCTATTTAATCATCTAATGTACCTATTCGTTCATCACACACAGTCTCTATTCCCTAAGCCACAACAGTAAAATAAATCCACATGAACGTTAAAACGTAATAGAAATGTACAGCTAGAAACCCCTACCTCGATACTAGAACCATAGCTCCAGAACCTTCTTCTCTCCTCATTCCTCATCTGTATTGTAAATCCATGTGTTTTGACGGTCTCAGATGAGTCCTCAGAGTCACGGGGTCGTAACCATGCAAAACGGTAACCGGAGGTTAAAACGATATTATACGAATCGCGAGCGTTACCATAAATGTATAAACTATACTAAAACAACCAAGCGGGGGTGAGATTGCGAACCTGTAAACCCTTGGGGGTCCTTACGTTGTCACACGTGACAGAGGCTAAACTGCCAACATCCAAAATAGTGGGGGTGTAACGCGAAGTCAGCAAGGTGAGGGGGTCGACTGTATTTATCCAATGGCCGCTGTGATTTACGTTCTCTCATCAGAGAACATGATCGGTGGTCAAAAACAGTGAACAGAGGGTACCACCGGCTTCGTCTCGTCGAGGGGGACTTGTTTCGACCATCGACGACGGCAACCAACTGCAGGAAGCTGCAGATCGACAAACGGGGAGGCGTAGGCTGTTGGGCCTCGTTGTCGACGATCCATGCACCAGACCGACGATCGGAGGCCACTGTTGAAACCAGTTTACCGAGACCAATTGTTCGCCACCAATGTCGGAGGTTGGCAACGCTGGAATCGATCTACGGTAGTTAATGCAGGTGAATATCTCCGGCCCGATCTACGGTGTTTTCGACGCCGAATGGGGAAACGACCACCATCACAATGATCAGCAGGCCGAGACGATTCTATCGCCACCGACCATAGCGGTTAACTTACCGAGAATGCGAACGGTCACCAGAGACAACGATAAAATATCATTTATTATTTATCAATTATTATACTAATTATTCCGTAGTTAATAAATAAATTTCACTTCCATAACTGATAAAATATCATTTATTATTTATCAATTTAACTACTTAAATGTCCCTTAAGGACACACCGCAGCATGACTTATAATTCAAATATCATCATTAAGTTAACTTGAACATGTAAATAAAATTATATAGGTAGAGTAGTCTAGGAGACAAGCACTTCATCCAATTCCAAAACACAATAATATACGTTGATGTAGCAAATCTACACCAATGTTTGCTTGTCACGTGGAGTTGTAAATTTCTTCCAGAACACTGGGATGGACATGTAGCTACAGACTAGAACTCGATCCGCTGCTCAGCTGTTCTGGGTTCTCTTCCTTCTATTCCATAACTGCAAGACAAAAATGGTGTGATGGAAAACCTCTCGTTTTTTCGGTGTTAATTCTCCGAAAATCAAGACAATAAAACAATTTAATAATGGAGTTACCATTTTCCTTTATTGGGTAACTCCTATGTTTGAGTCAAGAAGAAGAAGGAAATTAGATTTTTGAATCCCTTTCCATGTTGAAATGCTGCTCCTTTATAAACTAGTTCACAAGCTCGCGATCACGTACCATGATCTTGCAGATCATGTTGTCATTTTCACGTTATCAAAATTGTTCTACACATTCTAGATCTTGAACAATGAGAATAGGCCATGTCAATTGCCAGGTGTCACTTGATCCGTCTATTCAAATACAAGAGCACAAGAGATCACACATTAAGACTAACTTATTATTCTACTCGATATCTAATACTAATAGAATCCCGAAGCTATTCTCCATTTTATCTACTCAATCCAGGTTAACGTTTTATGCTTATTCTCTTTTTCATTACTAGAACTGATTCTGAATTCCTATACTTTTAGATATATATAAAAATCTTTTATTTCTAATAAGAGTAGGACTTATATATATATTATATAACTTTATTTTCTTACTCCTTCTACTTTCAGACTTAAGAAACGCGTCATAATCCAAATATAATCTATTTACTATATATTAATAAAAATTAATTATTGACCCACAAATTCAGCTAAGATAAGAAAAAGAATATTATACATACAGACAACTAATAAAATGTCGATCTGGCTAAATTGGTTTGAATGGTATTGCATGTACAGTAAAAATAGTTCTCATTTTTCTTGAGTTATCCTTCAATCATATATTATCGTTTAATAGTTTATATACTTCTGGCTTGTCTCTTTTTAAGATAATCATTTCTCGAAGAGATTTGTATATATAAGTAATTTCATTTTAGGGTAATTCAATAATAGAATTTATTAGTTATAGGTGTGAAGAATAGTTATTTGAATGTAATAGCTCCACATTTATATTTTCTTTTAGATACAAGTTTAGATATTAGAATTGTTAATCAATCAAAATATAGAATTACGTAAATATGATAAAAGACATTTATTAAAAGTTTCAAGTATTAAGCATTACTTATTCAAAAAATATGTACAACTTAAATAAAATGCTTTTTGTGGTTGGTTTCTTTTATTCTTCTTTTGATTTTACAGGAAGATATTGATATCCTAAAACATTTGAGTTTTGATGCATACTTGTTTTCAATTTCATGGTCTAGAATCTTCCGAAGTGATGATATAAAACTTAACGACCTTTCTGATTACAACAACTTTGTGTGGGATTAATTTAGTCAAATTTTGCGAGAGTTGCAAGTTTAGTCAAATCCTAACTTTTTTAGCAACTAGCCAAACTTTATTCTTTTCTACACTCCAAACAAGTGTCAAATTGTTGAATAAGTTATTGAATACTATGATACATTGTTCCATATCTATTGAGCATTGCTAGACAACCAAATAAATGTCGAGTACTCAACACCTTGATTTTTTACTTGACAACTTGACACTTGAATAAAACATAACAAAAATATGGTTTAATTAAAACTCAAAATAATCTCTTTTAACTTGATATATTTTGCATTTTTCCAAAATAGAATTGGGGGCTGGATAGGAATTTAGTGGGGGCTTTACAAACTATTTATCTAAAGTCTAAACCCGGCCTGCGGCCATTTCATATTCTGTAATTGGTTTGGGCTATAATTTGGGCTGGATTTGGGCCGGATTGGGCAGCGTACGACCCATTTCGGTACAAAAATGATTAAAAAAAAAAAGGAAAGCAGGCGGAGAAAGAGGAAGAGTATCAGAGGAAGATGAGGGAAAGGGGTTTGCATTGTTTCTTCAAAATCTTCTGATTCGAAGAAACCCACATGTCATTTTAATTTTAATTTTATTTCATGGAGAATTTTTTTTTCTAAAAATGAAATAAAATAAGCAAACCAAATTCTAGAGAGAGAAAGCAGAAGAAGAAGGACGGAAAGAAGGGAGGAGCTCAATGCGAGAAGAAGCTAAAATCGAAATTTTGTTGCACTTCTTCTAGCTTCAAACAGGTCAGCGCCGTCGATTTTTCTCTCTCTAGAATCTCTGCTGTGACAAAATCTTTGCGTTTGATTAGAAAAGCCAAATCGTTGAGTGTGTAGAGGTTTCATGATTCTTGTAAATTTGTTGCTTTTAAGCTTCAATTTTTTATTGGAAGAAGGGGGTTTTGCTTGAGTTGCATTTAGAGTTATTTTATCAACATGGGTTGGTTCAATTTGTAAATATGGCTAGGGTTTTGCACTGTAGGATTAGAATTCAATTTTTGTTGGAAAAGTTGAATTTTGGTTGGTTTGGTTTTGACGGAGATGGGTTGTGTTAAGAGTTACAACTAAGTATGATATCAATGTGATCGGAATTGGTTTTCTGGAGCTGAATGAAATAAGTTCAAAAACCCTGATTTAATCGGGGTTTCGGGTTAAGGAAAGTGATATTTGGTGGTTTTGTAAGTTATTATATATGGGATATTTCTGTTGAGAAATGCAACAGCCGAATCAGCGGCATTCGCGGCTCAATCTGGCAGAGCTGAAAGCTCAGTTAGTTAAGAGACTTGGGCCGGAAAGGACGAAACTGTATTTGTATTATTTAAATAAGCTATTGAGTTTGAAGCTGAGCAAGGTTGAGTTCAATAAGTTCTGTTTGAGGGTTATTGGAAGAGAGAATATTAAGCTTCATAATCAACTAATATGTTCGATTTTGAAAAATGCTTGTAATGCAAAAGTCCCACCTTCTGGATCAACTCAAGATAATGATGGTTTTAAATTTACGAGGGATGAGTATCGAGAAAATGGGGCTGTTCTGCTGTCACCTTGTGGACCAAGATCAGGACTCACCGTTGGGTTTGACGGGAAAGTGGAATTCTCTTCTCAGCAATCAGCAGTTACAGGTAATAATGTAGTTTTGGAGAATGGAAATTTGGCTTCTCATGAAATACAGAAGCCGGTGCAGCATCATCAAGTTATCTCTGAAGAAAGAAACAATGGAGGGGAAATTAGATTTTGTCACCCTTCCAAGACAAAGGGATCTGCAGATGGTTTACTTTCTGTCGAAAGCAATGAACAGAGTGAAGTATTAGCTGTTGGAGATGGAATAGAGTTATCCACAAGAAGGTCACTTCGAGCACCACTTGGGATACCACTTTGCCCATTTAGTGTGGGTGGGGCCTGCCAGACATCACATTTAGCAAGCAGTGGTAGATGCTTTAGCTCCTATGATTGTGGTGGACTGTTTGATACTGAGACACTGAGGGAACGCATGCAGCAGATTGCTACATCACAAGGCCTTGAAGGTGTTTCAATGGACAGTGCAAATTTGTTAAACAAAGGGTTGGATGTATATTTGAAGAGGTTGGTAAGGTCTACAATTCAATTGATAGGAACAAGTTCTGGTCATGAATTGATGGGAAACAATGCCCACAAGCACCATAATCAAAGCAAGCTTGTTAATGGTGTTTTGCCAGGTTATCACTTAAACCCGCAAACTAGCAGTAGGCCTTTGGAAGAATTGCTTGAACAGAGACATGATGTGCCTACATCTTTGCTAGATTTCCAGGTCGCAATGTGGCTGAACCCACGGCAACTTGGAGAAGACTGGCCATTGCTGCTGGAGAAAATTTGTACACATTCACATGAAGAATAAAGTTTCTAAAGCAATCTGTAATACCTTCTAGGAGTTATTGAGAAATTGTTATTCTTCCAAAGCGTCTACAAATGGTGACAGCTTTGCTTGAGTGCCAATGAAGCAGTGTGTTGCCCTTTAATTGCTTTGGTGAGTAAGTCAGTGCTATCGGGATAAAAATCTTCTTCACAGGAGCAATAATAAAGCAGGAAATATTCTTCATTTTAACTTTTACTTTTTGGGATTCTGGAATACCACACTCGGCAGCAACCAATCACAAGGGATGAGAAAAGAGAAAACCCATCTTTGGCTATCCTGTTGTATCATTAGCATAGTTTTGCTTCATTACTGCATATGTTTATCATTTTTCTGTAACTTATAGCCAGGGATTAGTAAATTTAGAAACAGTTTTGCAGAAATAATTTGTCTAGAATATCGAGAAAATGAAATTGCACAATGTAAAAATTCTTGTGTGTGTCTTCTAAACACCTAGTATTAGTTTGGGATCTGAATATGAACAAACTTCTGACTAATTGATTATTTTTTCATATTTTTAGTTTGAATTCTACTCTCCAGCTGCAGCTTTTGTTAGAATCAATATTCTATTACTTGGTGTTTAAATTGGAAGATGACATATATTTATTTTGACATGCAATACTCACTTAAGTCAATTATCTGCCATTTCATATAAGCTTCTCTTGTGATGTGTGCCTTATTGAAGACTAAATGTCATGGATTCTTTACTTTTTGAATTTTACTTGTTTGGTTTGAAGGGGCCTCAAATGAGCTCTTGGAAGAAGTCTTCTTTCTAAGAGGGAAAATCTATGATCGCCTTCTTCAGTCAGTGGGCCAAATAGATTCCATATTGGCTGCTGTCTCGAAGTCAAACTTATATTAGTACCCACGTAGAATGTTGAAGGTAAACAAGTTTACTGTATGGGCAAGCATCATTTAGCCTTTGCCCCTACTACTGTTACATTCTTATGTTGTATCAGTGAGAGATATGCCAGTTTATGGAATAGTTTGTTCATTTGTGCGTGCAATACTTTTTTCATGGCTTATTACTTTGTTAAGAACATGGCTAAGAAATGCACTGGTTTTGGAGGTCAAAAGGGACCATGGACTAGTTCTTCTCATGCCAACCTTGGAGACAATTTCAATTTTAACTTGTTTTGTGCTTGGGGAGGGATTAGATGAAGCTTGTGGTTAAATGTTTAAAAAAAGTTATTTTGACATCCACATTTGTGAAGCAGATGCTCTCTCTTTATTTCCAACTAATGTGCGAACGATCAAGGTTTTTTATATTGTTATGGATGATTGCTCCCTGAAGATGGGAATAAATTTCTTCTGTTCTTTTTTTTTTTTTTTTTTTTTTTTTGNAACCTAACTTCTACTAGTTTGCTCTATGTTAGAGCTTAAACGCTTAGAGCTTGGAACGAATCTTTGGGTTTTTTTCACAAATTGTGTTTTGGAGTATCCTTCCCCTTGCCTCCTCAGTGGAGAGGTTATCTGCCAGATCTCTTTTAATACTCTCAAATGCTAATGGAAGCAAACATATCTTAAACATGTCTGATTTTAGAATTTCCTGAGCTTGTTTAGCAACAATACAGCTTGTGACTGGTGCCTATGTTTTAATATATTATTTTCATGCTTTATATCATTTCTCTCCTGCATTTCCCCTTATTTTATGGCTCTCTTAAGCTCTTTGTTATTTAATTAACCTCTTCTANTTTTTTATACACTTTAGGATAAGAATAGATGACGACTCACTCTTGAGTTGAGTAGTAACTGGTAAGTCGTATTTTCCAATCATATTTCTGGATCAGATCTATATCACCATCGTCAGTCTAGTTCATCTTTCTTAATCAATCATAAAAATGCTTTTGTCTATAGGTGCAAGTTGAGGATAGAATGCATGGTTTGTCACCACTTTCCATTTTTTAGTTTCCGAAACATGCAAATATACATGCAGCTTTTGATCATTTGGTACTGTTGAAGTTGATGCTTATCCTGTTCATTCGCTGGTCCTCTGGAGTTAACATTAGCTACAATAACGTATCATTTTTTTTTTTCTCTTTTTCCCTTACTTTTCTTCTTGTTTCTGATGCTGTTGCAGCCAATGCTTTTGTGCCAGATTACTGNCTTTGTTATTTAATTAACCTCTTCTATTTTTTATACACTTTAGGATAAGAATAGATGACGACTCACTCTTGAGTTGAGTGGTAACTGGTAAGTTGTATTTTCCAATCATATTTCTGGATCAGATTTATATCACCATCGTCAGTCTAGTTCGTCTTTCTTAATCAATCATAAAAATGCTTTTGTCTATAGGTGCAAGTTGAGGATAGAATGCATGGTTTGTCACCACTAAATATACATGCAGCTTTTGATCATTTGGTACTGTTGAAGTTGATGCTTATCCTGTTCATTCGCTGTCCTCTGGAGTTAACATTAGCTACAATAACGTATCATTTTTTTTTTCTCTTTTTCCCTTACTTTTCTTCTTGTTTCTGATGCTGTTGCAGCCAATGCTTTTGTGCCAGATTACTGCTTCTGCTTTGAAGTTGCAGATTCCAACGATAGTTCAGGCCTTGAGAGGAGATTGTGGTAAGCAGTAGGTTCTGTAGTAGGAGCATTGGTGATTGAAGCTGACATTTAAACAATACTTTCAGTTACAAGGTATTATACTGTTTAGTCCTTCGTGATTGGTAGTGTTAGTAGCCATTTATTTCTTTGAAATAATTCCTTTATTGTTTTATGTCACGAACTTATAGACCTGTGATTTGAGGAGCTTTTGTACTGGCTATTCTCTCTGATTATTCATACATGTTTTGTTGTTAGAGATACCAACTTGCAACATACTTTTCGAAAAAATTAAAATTAAAATTAAAAACGTGTTCAGTAAAGAACAACTGTTATATATATGAAAGAATTACAATCACTTAACTAGTCCAACATAATATAATGCTGTATGTCTTAACATATCAATGTGTTGGTGGTTTCTAATTGTAATCCTGATCAGGACTTAATAAATTATTTAGTGATGAAATAGAACTTTTTTCTATTAGCTTTTGATATTATCCTTTACTTCCTTGATTTCTTTCCATTTTTATATGTTATGCATTCTTAATAATGTGGGATTCTAAGTGACAACCTAAGTACATGGAATACTTTTTTTACGCGTTTGATCAGCTTTAAATAATCAAGAAATAGTTTTTCTTCTGCTTTTAATGAATAGTTTTTATCTATTCCATTAGTTTTCTCTAAATAAAATTTAAACAACTTGTGCATCTTCTACTCTATAGGGGCCCTGTAAATGCTTTGGGAAGTCGCAATTAGATATCGGTAGATAGCAATCTATGCCTTATTAGCTTAATTACAGACTATACTAAGGATGCATAATATCATAGAATAATGTGCTAGGATCTATATAGGATCTCTTTTTATTATTATTAGTAAAATATCTCAAGGATTAATTAGTCATCAATAAGCTTTAGACTATATTACTAAGAAACTTCAGAAGTACATAAATTAACTTAGGAAAATGAAACTAATTGAAGGAGGTTTTGAATTCAACTATTAACATTTGCAGAGGCTTTTGGAAAATTGGTAATCACTCTGTCCACTGCAGATAAATTAGGCACTTTCTTGCATGTTCCCTTGGATTCTACGTAAATTGACCTTCTTTTCTAACAACGCTACATTGTTGAGCAAAAATATTATAAAGAACTTTAGACGAGTTCCGACACACCAGCTTATTGGTTCAAATCCAGTGATCTTTACAGTTTTAAGATGATCACACTTGACATCTGTCTTCTTTGGTGCCCGGTAGATAGTGTTATCATCAAACTACAAATTAATATAGAATCACTGTGTTAGATTGTAAAGTTATATCAAAATTTAGTATATAACAGATACTTCTAAGTAAATGGAGTAATCTTCAAACATCATTTTGACCGAAAATTTTGATAAGAGAAAGGCACTTATGTTCCGGTCTCTAAAATTTCTCTTTTGATTTCAAAGCATGTTGGGAAAGCAAGTTGTTAGCATACATTGTATAGCTATAACTTAAGTTTCATTTAATGAAACAAGAAGGGTTTGGCAGTCCTTGTATCTAGTATTAAAGTTTGACACTTCAATGGAGAAGGCTTCCATGGTGGTATAAGCTGAAGAAAAGCAACACATGGGTTGAAGTATTTTTCACCAAGATCAACCATTATTAATTACCAATTTAGCTCTATATCTATAAATGATATAGTAATTACATACACTTCTATGCATTGACTCTCCATCTCCTTCGTCATCCGTAGGTTTTCCTTCTACACTAATCTCATGTAAACTGGATCAGTACCATAACAGGCATAATTGGAATTGAAGGGGCTATCAATGCATCTTAGATTATTTATAAGGTAATATGACGTCTATTTGGTGTAAATCATTTCTACGCCATGCATTGCCTACAGGAAGGTTATAAACTACTTAACCTTGAAAATTACATGATCATACAAACAGTACCAAAAATTTGAAAAGTTCATGTACGATGTCCAATCGGCTCTAGTGGATGTGATATCATGAAGTTTAATATCTTTCTTTCATGTTAACTAGGTTTTCCGGTATCTAGAATATAAAAAATGAATTAGTGGAGCTAAACAAGACCTCTTATTGAATTTATTGTGATTAATAACCAATTATTTATAAACCCATATTGATTTAGTGGATAAACTGAAGGATAGTTATACATTAAATCTATTATATTACTCAACTTGTTATTATCACTATGATTCGTTAAACGAGCATAACCAACCAGTGAATGTTGAATTAAGTTCTTCCAAATGCCCATGACTATAATGATCGCTTAATAAGCCCAAACTTACATATTCTCAATCCACGGCTCATCTCGGACAAATAACTTTAAGGATTGGTTGATCTCTTTACACCCATTTTCCAAGTATCTCTATTATTAAAATGTGAACAATGAGATCTTGAGGGTGGGATTATCAACGTAGCTCTATATAGTAATTAAGTTCTTTGTTTTTTAGTACAGTATCTGCATTAGATGATTGAAAATCACCCACCAACGGTACACTAAATGGCAAAAACTATCAGGTTGAATATATGTTTTTCTATGGCTACGTGCATTGAAAAGAACAGCCATACTTAACAGATCTTGCAGAAGTAAATTTCTAGAGATTCAGACTTCAAATCACCTTAAGTCTTTAAAATTTTCCATTACACCATGAGCCCTCAAAGTGGAAGACCTTGGCCTTTCGAACAGCACCCATTAAGGGTAATATATATATATATATGCTAGTTTTTTTCTCAGAGCTTAACTAATCCTTCTTATAAAAGCATATTATGTAATTCACTTAACTACCAAGTTGCTATAGGTCATTGAAAGGAAGCATGTTTACAATTTCGTTTTATGACAAAAAGATAAAAATGTTTATCCTCATGAGGCCATTACAACAGGATAGTGTGATAATCAATAAAGTTTTGCATCACATTAATCATTGAATTATACAGCTAATGTAGTGTTTTATGACTGGACTGAGAGACATTTTACAGATGAAAATATACACGAGAGGGAGAGGGAGAGGGAGATAATCACATGCATAAAAGCTCTCAATCTTTCCAATTTGGCAGCAAAGAGGGGTATTTATAGCTGGGAAAAGAAAAAAAAAANATATATATATATGCTAGTTTTTTTCTCAGAGCTTAACTAATCCTTCTTATAAAAGCATATTATGTAATTCACTTAACTACCAAGTTGCTATAGGTCATTGAAAGGAAGCATGTTTACAATTTCGTTTTATGACAAAAAGATAAAAATGTTTATCCTCATGAGGCCATTACAACAGGATAGTGTGATAATCAATAAAGTTTTGCATCACATTAATCATTGAATTATACAGCTAATGTAGTGTTTTATGACTGGACTGAGAGACATTTTACAGATGAAAATATACACGAGAGGGAGAGGGAGAGGGAGATAATCACATGCATAAAAGCTCTCAATCTTTCCAATTTGGCAGCAAAGAGGGGTATTTATAGCTGGGAAAAGAAAAAAAAAAAGTACAATCCAGGCAAATTTGTTGTTTAGACATTAAACTGGCTCAATGATCCCCTGTAGACTTCTAAAATGAGATGATGAAAACTGCTGTCCTGTTAACTTCACCGGTTCAACGTAAGCAAGTATAAAACATGGAAGAGGACAAGCAATACAAGTACTGTATACTAATATTAGACAACTCAAATCTAATATAAATGGGACTAACATGACAAGAAAATGAAAGGAGAGAACACTGATGATTGTTGATGCCGAAAATCAGCACCAACATTAACAAAGGAAAACATGGAGTGAGTGGAGTAGAAAGATGTTCTATCCTTGTGAACTTAAGGGGATTCGGTGGCCGAGATCTTGATGAAATACAACCTAGGATCAACATTTAGAATTGAAAAGAACAAAGATTGGTTGGAAGAAAACTCACAAAAACTCCAAGTTTTAAATGGGCATCTTCCTTGCCCAAAGTGATTAAATCAACCTCAATCTTCATCAAACTTGATTTATGTTGTTTCTCTAATGGTTAGGAACACCCCTTTATCTTGAAATTGACTTAAATTGTTAGATTTATGGTGAAATTTTGAAAACAAAATTTGAACAGGGAGAGAGAGAGAGCAATCGGTTATGGCATTCAAGAGAAGATGAATAGTCCATTTTATTACACATGGCAAGTTTATATAGTGTTAGACACATAAAATTTATCTCTAAAATTTTGCCATACTTCAAAATTGTCATTATAAACTTTTAATATGTCTAACATATCCTTCTCTAATATTAATGGGCTAATGGGTTAGGGCTTGTAATTTAAATCCAATTTAATTAAAACAAATACAAATGAGCCAAGCGATTAAGATATAAAATAGGTCTAAATTTGTCCAATTTCTAAAACTAAACAAATTTGGCCTTTAAGCCCATTATAGACTTGTAAGTCCAATAAATAATTTAATAAATAAATTAAATTATCTAATATGTTAAAAACTTATAAATAAATTTATAGAAAAATCTAATTTTCTCTATAAAGTTCACTAACTTAATTAATTTCAAATTAATATAATTTATCTCTTTAATACTGAAATTAATCCTAGATTAATTTTATTTCAATCTCTCATGTCAATTCTTCATCGGTGAGTCTTCGATGATCAACCCATTAGGTTTCTGGATATGTTGGTTGTAAATTGGGTTTATCAGACCTTTCGTATACGTGCGTGAAACATACCACGCCTTTATTGATTTACAAGACATAGTTAGCTTCTAGCAAAGTACTGTGTTTACCAAATTCTCCCAAAATATCCGAAGATGCTTATAACCTTTTTCAGGTATAGTTCAATGTAATTAAATCCCATGTCTGATGTCACGTACGAAGCTTAGAGTTGGTTATGTGTCTATCCTAATAATGATGTACATTTCGAATTCTTAAAAAGACCGGTTCTCTTTACCGGGGAGATCAAGAACTATCCTTATCATCCCAATGGTTGCAACCCTTTGAGTAATAGTCACCGAATCTTGTGTGACATCATCTTTTTTTACCTAGAGTGACATATTCTATCTTGACATTACACCTAATCCTAAATGATTCTCAGCATACTCAATCACAAGTGTATGTGAAACATGTTAGGATTTTAGACGCCAAGTGTCAAAGCATACCGATTGTCATATGAGATGGTCGTATAAGTCTCAAGTTCGAGGATTACCTACACCTACTCTGAATGGACCTCCCATAGACACTTTAGGTAAACTACCAATAGGATTCTGTATCGGCTTGAGTCCAGTGAATCTATTTCCGTTCTAAACAACTAATAAAATTCTCGTATCACACTTGCTTAAATGTCTAATATTTAAATGAATAAGAATCTGTAACGTCTCCCCCGCACCTCTACTAGGCCGGGTTAAGGCTACCCGCAGGCCCCTAGAGCACGTCACACGGGGCTCAACCGCTCCCTCGGCCCATTAGCCCAAGTGTGTTGACCCCAGGGCCCACCACCCATGTGGCATACCCCTTCAACGTACTGTCCGCTTTGGGCCAACGGCCAGCACGGCTTTGCCCTCCACTGAGGCGCGTCCCCCACTCGAACCTGAGACCCTTAACCACTTAGGCAATCTCAGTTCAACATGAGTACCACTTGAGCTAGTGCAATACTAGTCTATATCGCATTACCGATCCCTATCTCAATAACACTTCGACCATGGATAGTTTAATGATTGAATCTTATGTGGATTAATATTGTCTCATATCTATATTAATCTGATATTAATTGTAAGGACTTTTATCATTCATAAATAAACAAGTAATCAAATTATAAATATGATAAAAGAGCAATTTCATTTTATTATATAAATCAATAATTATACAAATACAATACTTATTTATAATATGATGCTCTAGAACAAAACATTCCAACGGATCTAGGAGGAATTGGTTGGTGATGGCTTGGTGGGATTCAGTAGGCCGTGGCAAATAACTGTCGCTATCTCCTTTTCCATAAAAATGTGGCAACAAAGTGTGTTGAGGTTCGCTACTGCTTTACCAAGAATCTGTCAGGTAGGTTTTTCCTTGCTTCTGTCAGTGGCCCCGAAAAAGGTACGATTCTGCCTGTTTCAAATAGGGTAGTGGCGGTTGTCTAATCAGTTGGTTACACGTCATGTAGCTTCCTCTTCATATAGTGCTTCACGTAGCAAAGCTTGGCAAACAGAAATAGCTCTCTACACAAAAAGTAAACGATCAAGGGCTCACCAGGTGTTTCACTGGGTGATAATCCTCAAACGATCAAGTCAGTGGGAGGTATGTTATCGGGGTGAAACAATTGGAAAATATCCTATTTCAAGCCGTTTGGTTGAGCTAAGATAGGGTGAAAGAAATGAAGCTTGTTGGTTGGATTGATTGGTGACACAACCGTTGGGGTTAGCGAGCTTGAGACAAGATAGCTGGTGGTTGGTTCTTGCTGGAGAGAGTTAAGGCTCTTAGTATTTTCAGAATGGTCAAAACGATGGTATCGAATAATGATGTATCTCTCTAGTTTACTAAGATTAGTTGCCATAAGATTTGGAGAACATGAAATTGATAATAACAACACTATGCAATTTACAAAGAATGTTTCCTCATTCAAAGTGGTCCTTTTATAGGCTTGTATTGTGATGACGTAAGCCTTTTGATTAGCTCTCGTGAGGCAATATTGCACCCACCTTAGTATCTGAGGTGATATTTCTTGCTTCTACTGAGATTGGGCCTTATTCGGTATTGTGTTCATTTGTAGTTTGCATGCAATGTTGTTCACGGTGATCGGTTGTCGTGGAGAAGATGATTTCGGTTGACCTTTGTTCGATCTTCCAGATTTTGCAGGATGGTAAAGGGGAATTACTCGGTGCTCTGAACTCAGTTGAACATGGAATGGTGTTTTAGACATCCTAAAGGAAGGTTATAAAATGCCATCTACAATAATGATGATTAATTGTTATAAAACAATTGGGAAATACATTCCACAAAATCACAGGAAAAATAATGTAAAAATGTTAAGGCTTTAAACACTTCCTCTAACCAATGCTATAATCATAACAATCAAAGACAGAAAGAATTATATAACTACAAAATCTCTACGATAATATACAAAAAGTCATTTATCAACCAATATGTATGTAAATATACAGAACAAAATTTGTTAAGAGGACAACCTGAACCCGTGTGACATTTGTCAAACTATGGCGAATCAAAATGTAGTTTTCTCAGGATACAAGATGAATCTCAATCTCTAACCACCAATGAAAATAAGTTAGCACATGCCTAAGCAAAACAGCAAAACAGTTGATGCTATTTAGGAAACAAAATTAAAAATTAGGAAAGGGTAGTATTTAAAATAGATTTGTGGTAAAGCTACTGTTATAATCGTAATCTTGTTTTTCAGCTTTAATATAATTTAATGGACTTTATTTTTTAAACACTTGTACGTCTGATGCTAATGTAATAATTGTTTTGTACTATATATTTTTATTTTATATTATACACAAATTATTAAAATTTATACATTTTAATTATACATTGATTTGCGTCTCTATTGCATAGCGCAATTACACTCAAGGTAAGGAATTTTTTGTTTTTAAATAGTTTAGGATTATATTTAGTTTGAATGATCACTTGCTCAACAAACAATGAAATTAGCATTT
>JANKKB010002237.1:0-12817 GCA_026225775.1 Bursera palmeri
TAAAATATTTGAGTTCACGATTCATGTCAAATTCTTCCTTTGGTATTAGTTGTATTCATATCAAAGATCAGATCAGAAGGTTCACTTTGTAATACTCTTGTTACTTCAATTGATTCCTACAAAATGTAAACCACAAATTGGTACCGACTTCTGGGAGAAATTCAACACGCTTGAACACCGAAAAAATCAATTTAGATGTGAAGTGGAAATAGTGTATGATTGGTATTTACAGCTAAGCTGATCATTCATTTTCTGCTGCTCTTCTTTTTCTTTTGGAGTTATACGGAGGAAGAAAGTGTACCACTTAGTCACTATTGACCATATAAATATATTATGGAATTAATATCAAATTTTAAATTAAATTATAGTTAATCTCACTTAATAGTCTTAGGAATGATAAAATAAATACATAAAAATCAAAATAATAAATTTTGATTTATTCAATTTACCACTCACTTGATATTACATCATTTTGTATACAAAATTTTATACTCATAGTATTACTCTTTAAAAATAATAAAATTCCTTTATAATATTTTTAAGAATCATATAGATTATGCAAATCAAGTGAGTTAAATAATTTTTTTTTTTTTTGGTTAAAAAATTGGCTTAACGAAATTTATTGATAAAAATATTTTTAATAACTTTTGAACAGTAATTAGGAAGAAATGGATGATGTTTTGAAACTTATCTTCCCGCATAGCATTACATTAAAATGTGAAATATTCAATAAAATTAACAGAATTCAATTATAAACTATTTGATATTAAGCATCAAATCTAGAATTATCTAATAATCTTAAACTTTGAGAAGAATATAATGGCCCCTAAACTAAATTATGAGTAGTGTGATGGGGGTGGCGGAGGTGGGTACCGCTAGGTCGACTTATATATATATATATGGTGCTGAATATATGTTTGTAGAAGATTTGACAGATGGAGCTGGTGGAAGAATGGGGACCCAGGTGCCAAATTGCCAGTTATGGCCACTCATCATCAACAACAATCGAGTTGTTGAATGATTCTTTGCCTCTTTCATACTCGCGGTGGGAGCCGGGACCATGCGGCTTGAAAGCTAGCTCCTTCTTTTGTCAAAGTCTATCCTTATAACTCTTTTGTAGGATTTATTTTTAATTATTGGTGTAATAATAATATTTTTCTTAAATACAATTTCATCCTGCGATTTTAGAAAGCTATCAACCTTAAATTCAACATGTGCAAAAATAAATCTAAATGTTTAATATATCCCTTCTAAGAATTGAATATCCTTGCTTCTCAAATTTTTAATAATTTAATACATATATAGTCTACAAATTTTTAAAATTTGCCGAAGTCATGGAGAAACATGTTTGTGTAACAATAAAAAAAAACAATACTTACAAAATAAGTGTAAAGATGACTTGTTGTAACGATGAAAAGTAGAAATAAAGGTAATGTGTTATAAAATAGATCCTTTAGAGATAAGAATGATATGTTGTAAGTAATAAAGTAATATATAATGATTTCTTAGAAATAAAGAGGAATTCTATAATATTATGATTACACTACCTATATATACCATAGTAAGGATATTTGCAGGATTGGTTGAGTTGTAAAATACTTATGTGAAATAAAACTCATTTGTTTATGGTATCATAGTTATTCCTCTCAAAATGTGTCTTTTCTTTTGTTTTTATTAGTCTTTCATAGTTTGAGCTTGTGATATAGTATGCTCTGTGATTACTGTTAAGTTCGAATCTTCCATGACAGAAATATTACAAGAAAAAGTGATCTTTGAGGAAAAGATTTGTGTTCAGTTTTTGGTTACTAGTGTGAAGTTATATAGTATATAGATTTTCATGTTTTATGTGGTACCTGTTTGTTAACCCGAGGAGGCATGTTTGGGGCTTAATCTGGAAGAATTATCTCTATATTCTTCCAAGTTATAAGACTAATATCAGACATCTTAGGACCATGGATAGCCAAGAGGTAGCAAGAATTGAATCTCAAGTTTCTAATTTAGAAGTTTCTTCTTCATCTTTTAATACATCTCAAATTTTCAATGTAAAGTTGATCATCTTCCGAAGCAAGAATCATAGTTAAAAATTTACGATTTCAAATTTATATCCATTTATTTAAATTATTTTTATTAGAGCTATCTAAAAATAATGACTTTTTATATGATTATTTATATGTATGTTTTTCATGAAACTGGATTTTTTGTAATTTTTTATTTGTAAGCAAATTAGTACGATTTTAAAAAAATAGGTTGCTTAATTTAAAAAATGGGTATTAGACATTTTATACTTTTATATATTTGAAACTTAAGGTTAAAATATGTTATTATATCTTTTAAAGTTTATTCAATGCAAACTTCCAAGATGATACTGTTATTATCCCAAATTTTTAAGTATTTAAATTTAATTAAACCATGTCAGCTTTGTTAATATATGCTTTTAAAATTTTCCTTGAAATAAGGTAATGGTATTATACCAAAATATTATTATTATTAACAATACAATTAATTTATATGGGTCAGGCTATTATAATTTAAAAATTTGACTTAATTTCATATACTTCTTGATAACATTTAATTTACTGCAATTCATAAGTGGGAAAAAAAGTTAAAAAGTAGTTTTTTTCATACAAACTCTTTTCATCATTAAATTAAAAAATAAACGAATAACTATCAAATAGTATCAAGAAATTAAGTCAAATTTTTGAGTTACAATAACCTAAACCAATTTATGAAAGACTTTAATCATATTATAATTAAGTAATATTATCAATTTAAATAGACATTTCCCCAAAGTTGTCGAGATCATGTGACTTCGTTATAGGGGAAGTTGCATGTCATATATATACGATCTTAATTAAAACAATTGGGTCAATATTGCGCACTTGCAACACATGGCAAATTAAAAATGTGTAAATTAATATATACNTTATTATCCCAAATTTTTAAGTATTTAAATTTAATTAAACCATGTCAGCTTTGTTAATATATGCTTTTAAAATTTTCCTCGAAATAAGGTAATGGTATTATACCAAAATATTATTATTATTAACAATACAATTAATTTATATAGGCCAGGCTATTATAATTTAAAAATTTAACTTAATTTCATATACTTCTTGATAACATTTAATTTACTACAATTCATAAGTGAGAAAAAAGTTAAAAAGTAGTTTTTTTCATACCAACTCTTTTCATCATTAAATTAAAAAATAAACGAATAACTATCAGATAGTATCAAGAAATTAAGTCAAATTTTTGAGTTACGATAACCTAAACCAATTTATGAAAGACTTTAATCATATTATAATTAAGTAATATTACCAATTTAAATAGACATTTCCCCAAAGTTGTCGAGATCATGTGACTTCGTTATAGGGGAAGTTGCATGTCATATATATAAGATCTTAATTAAAACAATTGGGTCAATATTGCGCACTTGCAACACATGGCAAATTAAAAATGTGTAAATTAATATATACNGTATACGTATAGTATACTTACTAAATGATACAAGACAAAAAGAATATATAACATCATATAGTAGGCCCAAATTTTTTTTCTTTCTTATATAAGAATAGAGTACTTAAAAATATAATTTAAAAAAATGTAAAAGCAACATGTGAATGATATGCTTCCAATATAATTCTTTTTTAATTATATTTTATAATTAAAATACAATTTTTTTTTTTTTTTGTGTTTTATTCACAATATTATTGAGTTTAGATTGATAAATGAAAAGTATTTAACATATTCTTTATAATATACATGTATATTATATATTATACAACCTATCTCACAAACTTTATTAATATCGAATTTTTTCAAGTCCATAACAAGAACATCGATCGTAACACCCTAACCCACTATTAGATATTGTCCGTTTTGGACACATAATTTATCACGGTTTTATTATTGGGCTTTGCAACCCAAAAAGACCTCCGACAGTTTAAGGAGCTTACAGGGTATTTAACTTATCTAAACTTATCATTCCAAAGCGATGTGGGACGTCATAACTTATCCTTTCCAAGCGATGTGGGATGTCACATGAAANNGACAGTTTAAGGAGCTTACAGGGTATTTAACTTATCTAAACTTATCATTCCAAAGCGATGTGGGACGTCATAACTTATCATTTCCAAGTGACGTGGGATGTCACATTAAAAAAAAAAAATGTAACAGCCCAATGGTAATGTTATGAAAGGAAATAGAAGAAGTAGGTTCCAATCACATTCATCTCAAAAAATTTTAATGTGACATCCCACATCGCTTGGGAAGGATAAGTTGTGACGTCCCACATCGCTTGCGAATGATAAGTTTGGATAAGTTAAATACCCTGTGAGTTCCTTAAACTATCAGGGGCCTTTTGGGTTGTAAAGCCTAATAACAAAACTGTGACGGATTTTTTATCCAAAGCGGACAATATCCGATAGTGGGTTGGGGTGTTCCAAAATGGTATCAGAGTCCATACCAATCGGAAATGTGTGGATTTTTAAAGTAGCCCAAAGGAGGATGGACCAATGAGGACGTTGGGCCCAAAAGGAGGGGTGGATATGACATCCCACATCGCTTGGGAAGGATAAGTTGTGACGTCCCACATCTTTAGAAAATGATAAGTTTAAATAAGTTAAATACCTTGTAAGCTCCTTAAACTGTAGGAGGCCTTTTGGGTTGCAAAGTCCAATAATAAAACCGTGACGGATTGTGTGTCCAAAGCGGACAATATCGGACAGTGGACCCAGGTGTTACATCGATAACATGTTTGTTATGGATTTTGTATTTTTGTTTTCGAAAAACCTTGAAAAATGAATTATAGCTTTTGATGTTCCAATAAAATNATACGTGTTTGATAAGGAATTAATATGAAAATTAAGAAAATGTTTTTTCGAAAACATAACTATAATTATAATCAGTGGATAATGAAAGCATATATGCCCGTGATTAATTAAATGAAGATGGTTCATATGATATATATAACAAAAAAAAAATACTGTAAAATCAAATATGCTGGTGGATTTCATTCGATTATGCAACCTAAAAAGCATATTAAAGTTCATATTAATTAATATTATAGCCAAACCACTCAAAGTGGTCCTATCATGAGTCACTCATATTCCATCCAGACTTGTGATCATAAAGTTCCTCAATTATTCTTCTAGACCTTAAACTTCTGGCTAGTAAGATTTTAAGAAACAGATTATTATTAAATTAAAAAGAAAAATCTTCTAGAGAAATATAAAAAAATATGCCATTATTTTTATTCAACATGTTTTCAATGTTTGTGATAATAAGTGATATTTAAAAAATAATTAAATAAGAAAATTCATATATTTTTCAAAGAATTTATTTATGATGTTTGTTTGAGTTTCTAAAAATAGAATGTTTATTAAAAAATTGTTGAGTCTTTTGTTAGATAAATATATAAGTAGTTTTGATGAAGATAAATATAAAAGTAGTTTTGATGAAACGAAAACACAAGATAAAATAAAATCTAACATATAGACTTTTAAATATGTCGAGTTAGCAACAAAAGAACTTACAAACAAAATTTTCTAAATAATAATTTTTAAAAGAGTTTTTACATTAAAAAGGCTTATTTAGCTAATAGATAAACCAAAACAAACACATTCTTAATATAATGAATTTTATTAAAAAAAATTTTAAAATACTTTTACAATGGATATCTTAATTTATTAGGAAATATACATATATTTAAATACATTCAAATCAATTTTTTTTATAAAGAAAATCTATTTGTATTTAGTGAAAACTATTTTTTTACTAGAATTATTTAAAAGAAATTGGAATATTATTCTGTACAATTTTTTCTTTTTTGGTATATTTCTAAATTCATATGCGGATTAATTAAAATCTTTCTTTTAACTTAAAATAATAACTCAAAATTTTCATTTATTCATTGGATGATCCGATCCAAAATATGGAGTTGATGAAAAAAATTGACTTTAAATTTTAAAGTACAAAAATTTAATTAAAAAAATGATTAAAATTTTAAATTATTCGGTTTCCCTTTTAAACTATAAAACTCAATAAATAAAAAATTAAACTAAATTATAAAAAAGAAATTGACATTTTGGGCCCAGATTTCTGATTTAAGTCCCTTGGGTTAGGTGTGGTCCATACTCTCGATTCACGTTACACTCCATACAAGTGGAATGAAAATAATAATAAAAAAAGAAAAAAAAAGCAGTCACTAAAATTCAAAATACCGATCAAGTCCCAAAGCAACAAATAATCATAAAATTTACAATAAAGTATTTTGGGCACCTACATGTGCCACAACCATTCAACGTCCTTTTTTACTTCACTCCGCGTCATCATCCTCTTCCTCTTCTTCTTCCTCTATTTAACGCCACGACGCCTCCATAGCTTCCCTTCAACGACAACTTTTCTCCATCTTTCACTTTTTTTTTTGGGTCTCTCAAAACCCTTTAAAGCAACTCTAACTTTAATTTGCTTAACGATTAAACAACGCCGTTACGAACCAACGGTGACGGAAATGAAGGCCGACGGCGTGGTTGTAGACGACTGCTTTATCTACAAAGAGGCGACCAATCTGACGGTGTTGAAGACGACTCTGTTCTTCGCCAATGATGGCTTCACCGTTTACGACTGCAAGGGTCAGTTGGTCTTCCGCGTGGACTCTTACGGGCCCGATAGTCGTGACAGGGATGAAGTCGTGCTCATGGACGCCCATGGCAAGTGCCTTCTCACTGTTCGAAGAAAGGTATTCRTTCTTGCTCTTTCTGTACTGCGTTCATCATTGTCAAACGATTAGGACTCAGTGAGCCAACTCAGTTCTCGAGGTTCATAGAACGTTATCGACGGAGCTACTTAGGGCCCA
The DNA here is from genome assembly GCA_026225775.1 of Bursera palmeri. Classification (NCBI taxonomy): domain Eukaryota; kingdom Viridiplantae; phylum Streptophyta; class Magnoliopsida; order Sapindales; family Burseraceae; genus Bursera; species Bursera palmeri. Next base: position 6,857 of record JANKKB010002237.1, read on the forward strand.
GGAAGGGGCAATTGCCCCTCATGTAACGTCCGGGATATTAGGTCAAAGTATAGGGTTGGAGGGGAACTTTTACCCTAAAATTCTTATACATAATATCTGAAACTTCTCCTAATGCCCCCCCTGGAATTAGGAAATATTTTTGGGAATTCCAAAGAACCCTATATATTTATAATTTTGTAAAAATACCCCGATAGTGGGCAAAGTTTAAGGGTTGTAATAGACATTTACCCTGAAATTTTGATACAAAATTAGCCTTATATATTTAGGATTTTAGAAATTACCCCTAAATGTATGAAAATACAAATTTTTGTGAATATTTTGATATTTATTTTTATGATAGGTTTGAAATCTTATCTTGCCCCCTTTGGACTGAATGTATGGCTCTCTGCAAATCAGAATCTGATTCATGGGGTAGATTTGATTTGCTTCTATGTTTCCGTTCGTATAGTATTCCGAGTGTACTCATCGAGTTATGATTTTTTAGTCTTTACGTTGTTGATTTATTGAGTCAACTCAATGAGTTAGTTCTGTTTTTAATACGGTGAGCAGAGGCCGAGTTTACATCAAAGGTGGGAGGGTTTCGCTGGGGAGAGAACAGACGGTCAGAAACCGATCTTCAGCGTGAAAAGATCATCGATAATCGGTCGGTCGAGCGTGACGGTGGAAATGTACGAGAATCCAGGAGAGGAGTACCAGATCGAGGGCAACTTCGCTCAGCGCTCTTGCACGATCTTCAACGCGGTGAAGGAATCTGTGGCTGAGATCAGACGCAAAGTGGATGCTTCAACGCACGTGATGCTTGGCAAGGATGTTTTCTCGTTGTGCCTGAAGCCGGGGTTTGATGGGGCCTTTGCGATGGGATTGGTGCTCGTGCTTGATCAGATCAACGGTGTTGAAGACGTCGAGAAAAATGGTGTTGTGGTGGACCCCGTGGTCCCCATCACAGAGGATTAGGTTCAAGTGTCTGCTGATGGGGAACTTCTCTCTTGTCTTGGCTTTAAGATCTTTTGTAGCTCACTTTATTAATATATACATTAAAAAAAAAAAGAGAGAGAGAGAGAGGGTTTCATCAGTTTTCGTAATTTTGTATTTTTTTGTATAATAATAGCAAGTGATAGAAAAAAAGTGCAATAATTTTAGTTCTATAAATTTAAATATTCCAGTACTTATTTTTTTTTATTATGTATAAAGTTAAATCTTTTTTTTTTTTTTTTTTAGTTCCTCCATCAACAAATTAGAATGTACCCTATGGTCATGCTTACAATGTACTTAGTTTATCTCCATAATAAGGAAAGTTCTACACCATAGTCATGCTCACAATGTACTTAGTCTATCTCCATAATAAGGAAAGCTCTACCCTACAGTCATTTTATGTACAGTTAACCTATCAAGAGATGCTAAATCAAACGTGTGTGTAGCTAATGCGTACTAATTGGTCGACTGACTGTATATGTAGTGACTGTAGGATGGATTTTTCCCTAATAATGAAGGTGATGTATTACTTAGTCTATCTTACAAGGTGTGTAGGTTTTTTTCCTTTAATTTATTTTGGGTAGTAATGTTATTGACTACATATTGTAATAGTATTTTCATAAACTGACCAGTTAAATCGATAGAAAATGTGTTTGATAATTAGAAAGTCGAAATTGTTGAAGGGGGGAAGAATTTAAATTTTGTCATATTCTATTTTAGCCTTTGAACATTCATATTCTTTTCTTGAAAGCCAAGATCTTTTCGAAGAGTACATAAAGCATGTTCTTGGAAGATATCAAAAAGGAATTGAAATGAAATAATATCGATTCATATAGATACATAAGAAAATGTTCTTTATTGATTCCAATGTTGTACATATGGGATACGGATAGAGAAATAGGAAAAAGTCGAAGATTTCTCATAGTACTTTTAATTGAAAATTCAATTCTATTTATTTCGTATTGTTTTCTTGATAAGAAAATGGATCAAATTCTACATGATCAAATCGGACTTAAGGAATGATGGGAGGGAATAACAAAAATCAAAAAGGAAAAAGAGGAAAAAATAATAAAAAAATAAGCAAATAAAACGAAATAGAAAGAACTAGATTCAAACTTGAAAATGATCTTTCTATTTCTTGAATAATGAGAGGCAAGGGGGTTGATCAAGAAAGATCTATTGTTCTTGTTACAAGATCGTGTGATTGGACCCCCAAAGATTTGGTAAAAAGAATAATCTTGACTCTTAGAATAATATTGTCTTTTAGAACAATAAAAAGTGAAAAGAGTTCAATGGAATATGAAATATTAACACTTCATGAAGCACTCTATACAGTTTAATTTTTTATGAACTTTATAAATGGCATTCTTACAAATCAGTGAATAGCCCTTCTTTTAAATATTTTTTAAAACACTTAAATTAAGTAAATACATTTTTCTACAAAAATTTTACACCTATTATGTAAAAATGTAAACTACCATACTTATTTTAGTCATAGAATGACCAACATATAATATTATTCATAATATATATATACCTTCGTTTAAATAAACTAATCTTAATTAATTAGACTAATCTTAATTTTTTTTTTGTCATTTTACGATTGGTAGTTTACTTCAACTTTTTATAATGTATGATCTATAATTATATATAATCTAGTATTATATCAAATTATCAATCATAATTTAAGTGACTAGAGAGAATTAGGTTAGTGATAAAGATGGTTTCTTATCCACGTATCTACATGCGTTAGGTTGCCAGACAAAAAATTTTCAACCTCGACAACATCAAGCTGTAGATAAACGTAAGACATTAATTTGTAAAAGCAGATATTTTCAAATAAGAAAAAAATTTAAACCACAAATTTGATTTGATGAAGACATCTCAATCTTAATTCATTCCCCAATTAATTTCACAGCCTCTGAAAACGGCTGTTCATCTTTGCCTTGTCAAAATGTTTTTGGTAAGAAAAGGATCGTTTGGTCGGCAAGCAACCAAGTTTGTCTACATCTTTAAAAGCAAGCAAGTTTGTTCAAAAAAGAACTAGAAGATGTTAGAGCGTATCTCTCATATTCTATATTTTGGAAATAACTTGGTTATTATTTAATTGTGTTTTTGGATTTGTTGTTACAAACAAAAAATGGGGTTTGTTCGCTTCTAATTATAGAAAAAAACAATTAAGCAATTCATAAAGTAATGAAATGAAAGGCTAGCTTATACCAACAATGACACCTTTAAAACAAGGCGACAAAAGTCGCCTAAATCATTAAATTGACTCAATTTTAAGCTCTTCATAATTTATAAATGACGTCCCCAGTAATCAGTGGTGTAATCGGAACTTTTTTCTTAAATGGGTCAAATTATTTTTTTAGGTAAACTACAATGATACGAATAAATTTTATTAATAAAAAATATTTATACATAGTAAGAGTAGGATCACTTTAACATATTTTATCGTTTATAAGATTGTTTTTTAAAATATAAAATAAGAATTATCTAATAAAAATAATAATTAATATCAATATATTATATATAGTTACAATAATATTAAATATTTTAAGAATAAAAATTAAAAAAATTAAAAAAATTAAACCCATACAATACCATACGAATCCCTGATTTTTAAATCAGTATTTTGAGATTTTCAATTATATCTTTGTAATACAAATTTTATATGATTTTTTAGAATAAAAATAAGAAAAACTTATAAAGTTAAATGAATATTTTATAGATCAAATGAGAGAAAGTGATAAAAAAGATTGAGAGATTGATGAAATTTATATTTTATAATAAATTAAAGCATTAAAAAAAATTGTATATGCAAACTAGCAAAGAAAAAGAAAATGACTTAAAATATATGATAATTTGATAAATAGTTATTAATTTATTTATAAGTTAATATAAAAATAATTTTATAATAATAAAATTATCATTATTATTTTTAATGCAGCCCGGACTAACCCGCAACAAGATCCGCCCGTGCCGGTGATTGACGCTATAAGCTAAAGTCAAATTCGTGTCGGTAAACACTCTTTAATCTCAAGAGTAGTTGTTAATGATTTAGATACTCTCCTAATAAACACATGTGATAAAGCAAAGGGCTGCTACATTCGCCCTGAAAGGGCTCTCGTCTGAAACGACGGGCCCTGGTTCTACCAACCGAACAGACAGAGAGAATGATTCTTCCACTGAAAAGCAAATATGAAATTGCCACGATAACAATGTGCAGACTGGAAAGCCGATCCAAAAAAGCGATTGTTTCTCTTTTACAAATCAGAAAACAGCAATCAGCCGGTTCTTTTTAAAAGTTGATTGATAATGGGCACGATGATAATATAATTATATCATTACATGCTCTACGTGCGTTTAACTTTCTTTGCCGATATACTTGAAATTGACCTCAAAAAGAAACAGATATTTGATGCCACTTGTTGGTCGGCACATGGCTTGTGTTGTAACGCAACTTTTGTTACGTTGTTTATCCTTTAAAAAAAAAAAAAAATTGACATGCCTGAGTAGCAAGGATTTCTTCCTCATCCCATTTTTATTTTATCTTTTTACAAGCATGTCATTGATGGTTATGAAATAATACTGATGAGAAAAGAAAATAAATATAAATCTTAATCATTCGTTAATATTAGAATCCACTTGTAATCAGATCCTCAAAAGTTGAGTAGGTAAGTTGAAAATCTTGGTTCATGTGTAAAAGAGACATAGTTTAAGATATTTCTATAGTTATTTATTTTTTTATTAATTGGCTATAAAATTGTGTTAGTAGGTGTTTTTGGCTTAGGTAAAGTGTTTTTGGAGTAGTTTAAAGTGGTCATCCATTTATTTATGAAGTAGTTTAGATCATATTTTGGTTGGCTGACTGATTTAGGACCAGTTTTGGGATACTTCTGCTACAAAAATAAGTACTTATTTTTACAATAAAAATAATATAAGGTGTTTCGGAATGTTTTTAAAATTGGAAACCCATGCTTTTGGAAAGCTGCTTGTGCTTCTATATTATAAAAAGTCAAAATTATCCTTATATAAAATTTAAAAGTATAAAATTACTCATAACCAAAAAATTTTGTTACTTTTTTATAGATTATTGAATTAATTATATTTTGATTATACTGTTGAAATATTATATTAAACATGATTTTTACAATTAATATCATCAAATTTTACAAATATATATTATAATTATAAATTTATTTTATTTTATACGTACTTATTTAATATGCTTTTATGAATTTTTAAATTCATTTTATAGATATATGTCTATTTTAAAATTATCATATTAATTTTAAATTATTTTTTGGTATTAAATGAAATTAAAAATAATTTAAATTTTGATTGGCTATATAAGTCATATATTCTTCCTTAATTAAGTTTTTAAAATATTAAAAATGTTATTATAAATTATGTTGTATAAAAATTATTAGAAATAATTCAAAAAAAAAAAGAATTGACTATAAAATATTAATAATTAAATATTATAAAGATATAATACATATCTTTACTTTTATCATTTATACATAGTAAACATACAATTAAGTAACAGAAGTCTTAAACATCTTTATCCTGTTTTTAAAAAAAGCAAAACAGTTTTTAAAACTTATTTACCAAACACCTCCAACTTATTTTATAAACTGTTTATTTGTACGGTAAAGCAGAAACTACTTATTTCTATAATAACAACAATCCTAAACTAGCTATTAATCTTGTATTCGAATGATAATTTATAGAATCAATCTAATTTCAAGAGGATCAAACTAGGTTAAAAAAGTCAATTTTATTGCTAGAAAAATCATATTCGAAATCTGGACGAATGTAATTAGATAACTTTTTTTTTCTATCTAGATAATTTAAACAAGGAAAATTTTACCGTAATGGAGGCTCTCTCATAGCGCCCCCTCCCACTTCAGTTTTTTTGTTTGAGAATTTCAGAATTTGAAATCTAACGACTCTATTGGCCTCACAATTAACCCTTTAAACAAC
>JANKKB010002239.1:0-19319 GCA_026225775.1 Bursera palmeri
GAAAACAAAGAACCACCTAGTGGAACCCGTACATTTCACATGGCATCTTCCGTTCCGGGGTGATCAATAGACTTAAAAGCACATTACTATTGGGTCTTGTTGACATGACTGAAGGATGGATGTTGATGTTTAAACAACCAAAAAATAATACAAACTTTAAAAAGCTCGACATCTGGCTGGTGATTTCCTTTTCATTTAGTGCGAAACTTGCACTTAAATCACCAGCACATGTTCTTGGGACCAACATTGCTCTGAGGGCTTACGCCAGGAATGAGTACAACTTCAACCGACATACAAATGAAGTAACCGAGTTCCATCTTTTTCTTTCTTTTTTTCTCCTTGCTTCGTTAGGGGCTGAAGGAAGGCAGCTTAAGTAGTTTATTACACTAATGTCCTACAAGTTGCCCTTGTAAAGAAAGTAATCTATCGTTTCCATTCCACCATTCCTTCAACATGTTAACTCGGCCTAAAACATAGTTCTCCTTCCGTCAGAATAGCAATCAAAGCTGGTTGCCAAAATTAAAATTATGGATACATCGGGTTTCAGCATTACAATAAAACAATAACTTTCCATCTTTTCTTCAAAGCAAATAAGATTCAGTTCAATTGATTAACATATCCGTAATGCTCCTGTTCATGAGATTATTCTCAGCAATATAACATTTATCTTGATCTATTTCCACTAAATTATGCCGACCAATATGCCTAACAGATGTTTCTAACACAAAACAGGAATCAATACTCTGTACATCTTGTTAATAAGCCAATCTTTGAACCCTACCACAATCAACAAAATTCATTTATCTTAGACAAATTTTAGGCACAGCTAACCACCAGATGGAATTGAAAACATATATATTTAAAAAAGAAAAACTATATTCAGGATATATCTTGAACAAAGTTGTAAAAATGCATACGTCTTGCTGATGCACAGTGGTTAACTATCTGAGAAAATGGGGTAACAGTTAACTACGAGATTTCCCCATCCTCACCAAGCTCCCCATCTTCTAGCTCTTCATAACCACCATTTCTTCGAGAACCATCCCGATGATCTCTTTTGTGTCTTTTATGCCGATTTTCACTGTCTGACTCAGGTGAGTAAGCGTGCTGCCGAAAATTAAAATATTCAATCCCTTTCTGCACAAGTTAAACCAGATTATAAGAAGCAAATATACATACCTTCCTTGATTTTTTACGGTCACTGCCATGTCTACGAGACTTCTTAGAATCTTCTTTTTCATCCTTATCAGAGCTCACATCATCAGCAGCACTTTGATGGCGTTTCCGGTGCTTCCTATCTTTGTCTTTTTCCTTTTTCCTTTCATCTTTACGGCCATGACCATCAGTTGCATCTATATTTTCACTATCTGTATCATCCTTTTTTGTTCGTTCCTTCCCCTTTTCCCTATCACGTTCTCTCTCCTTCTCTTTTCTCTCTTTCTCCTTCCGTTTCTCTTTATCCTCTCTTTCTTTCTCCTTTTTAGCCTGCAAATAAAATAGCATTAAGATTATCAAACATTCAATTATTCTTTAATTTCACCAAAACAGAATGGGGGAGAGAATGAAAGAAAGCTTAATGCGAATAACAACGAAACAGATGATGAAAACAATAGTTTTTCTAAACTCTCTAAACATACGCAGCAACTTCTGGCACAAATATATTATAAAATATAAACAAGCACCATTTCCATTCAAGAAAAAACCCTATGTAATTGATGACATCAAGAAGGCTTGAGATTCTTAGACCCCACTTAATATGAGAAATTCTTTTAAATTCAGCCCATTTATAATTTCCAAAGGTGACCAGTCAAAAGTTACAAATTCAACTGGCAGGTCATACTCCATTAAATCAGATGTCATTATGACATCATAACTAAATCAATCAATTATAGTCTAGAGTACATAGGCCACACTAAATGAACAGACAGGATTTCTCAACTACTTGAACACATTAATCAAAATTCAGGTACCTTTTCTTCCTCACGCCTGCGTTCCTTTTCTTTAGCCTTTTCCCGCAAGAGCAAAATATAATCCTCAAAGATCTGTCTCCTAAAGCTTTCTTCCCCAATTGATCTAAAGAAGTAGGTGGATAGAAAAACATCAATAGAAACAAAAATTTTTATACTTGCATAAAATATTCAACATGTAAAAACCATCACGGAAAGAAAAATGCAATACTTGTACTCTTGACTATCTTCAAAAAGTGTTTTGGAATCCTCCCAATTAGAAGATGCTGTTATCTCCTACAAAGGCAGCACAACAGTCAAAACATAGACAGTATGGTGGGACTAACCTAGTCCAAGTGTCATTGGCATAATTTTCATGCCAATAAAAGAGAATTGATTTGACAATACCATGTAGTATTATTCAAATATCAGGTGTTCCTATTCTAGAAAAATTTTGATATACCTTGTAAGTATGTAGTAGTTTAGTGAAGTCATCAGCAAGACGTTGGCACTTTTTAGCCTCTTTTTCCTCCTTCTCCTTGGCTCTCTCAAGTAATTCCTCATATACAAGCTTCAATGAAGAAGAGTATTAATAAAATCCTACTAAAACTATTCTTAAAAAAAATTATGAATAACACCAAACTTCCCTAATTTGTATCATAATTATTGCATTATAAGTGATGTAGCTTTGATGTAGGATATCCTTAGCACAAAAACTGATATAAACCATTTAAACAAAATGAAAAAAGAATCTATGCAAGAGCAATCTTCAAGTACTCGAAAATATGATGTAGAGGTGAATGAACAAAGGTAGTAAGTCTTCGACAAATCAAACCATCACTTTTCAAGAAAAATGACTCTAATTGATATTGTCCCCATGCCCAAGTATAATAATGCCTCTGCAAGGTATAATTGACCATGTCAGGTATAACATGATATATCCATCTCAAGGTTTGTTGCAAAAGTTACACAAAATCACATGGATGTATTATCAGGTATTTTCGTTGTTGTATTCACACCGTCTCAAAGGACCTTTCAAAACAATCGCGTTACCTTGTTGTCAAGTAACCAGAGTTGATGGACCAGGCTAAGCATGTGGTTCCTGCCACACCTCCTCACTTATCAAACAAAATCTTTAAATCCTCATAATATTCAAAGGACACACTACTTCAGATTCGTTTAAGAACTCAAGTGAAAATATTATGTATAGATATGCATCAACAGTTTTATCCTTATTGTTTAACATTCTAGTCTATTTTTAATTTTCATTAATTTCCAGACAGATTGTCCTCTAAACATCATTCAACTTTGGTCAAAGGACAATAATCAACAGACTAAGGCACCGAAGACTTCTGGTTAAGTAACAGAAAGGAGAGACCAAATTGCTTTTTGCACTCTTCATGCTCATATTTCTCTATTTTAGTAAACAAATATTGAAATCCAAGGACACCCATTTGTGAATTCTTGAGTTTCTAAGAGGCATATGTTTCAAATAAAACCATAATGAGGTAAAGAGCATTCAAATATAAGGACACAACTACACTGGAAAAGAATTACCTTCAAATTGATATCTGATATCTCCGGAGAACCCACATCTTCCAGAACAGCAGCCTTAAAGTCTTCAAATGTCCATGTTGTGGCCATGGTAATCTAGGAAAAACATGGTTGATGTTAAGGTTGCATTGCAGGAGGACACAGAGAGACATAATTAACAGCTATTACCTTCCCAGACTTCATTGCATCTTTTATACGGGTTTTGTCTTCATAATACTGTTAATATGCAAAAGAACGAAGTTAGACACCAAGAAACAATAAAAAATAGCTGGTTTTCAAAACTATAAGAAAAATTCAATAATCAATTAAAACCTTATCCTAACGTAGAATCAATCCATAATTTGATAACAAGAAAAAATTATTAATGCAGTAGCTGAAAACATAAACTAAATGACAGCAAGCTTCATTTTTTTAAGGAGAGAAGGATTTTATTAACCAATATTGCATATGTAACAAATAGAATTATAGATAGTAACTGTAAAAATTACACGAGTGGAACAATAAACAATTTTAGAAACCAACTTGGTCAAGGAAACCAGATCATGCGCTGTAGATGAAGAGCAAAAACCACATATAATTTCAATCATTGCCTAAATGCATTCATAGAATCATGACAGAGCTTGCAATTAACCAACCCTATGTCTAGTTCATTTGAAACCTAATTCTGGATTGATTACTTAGTCATTTATTAAAAAAAAAAAAAAAAATCAGCTGTTTCTCACAAAGACGAAAGATAACTGGTTTGAGCTGGTCAATAGTGTATAAACTTCTTGGACGCACAAATCTTCTAAACTGAACTTCTCTGAACATAGGTTCCAGGTCTATACCTCCCAAATAAACTAACAAAACCTTTATATGACTTGAAAGGCATTCCAGACTAAGTCACAGCTTCATAGGGTGGCCATTCAGCAGGATGGTTTTTCAAATTTCCCAGACATTCCGTCAATAATCCTCAGCTCTTCTAACCTGAACTCACCGAGTCTGAAACTTGCAATAGAAGTACTAAACAATAAACCCTAATAAAACACAATTACAAACTTCTATGCCAGCTCTTTTATCTGCTATCCAAGATTCGATCTAGAACTTAATGCAACCCCACTTCATCACTTTTTACTCCCCAAAACAAGCACTGCAGAATGCTAAAACAGACCGAAAACTTGTAAAGTCCCTGGTCAAAGACATGATTAGAGAATTGCTTTCCAGCATCTTTACACTAAGGAAAAAAAAAAAAAAGAGCTAGACTGCTGGGGAAGAGATCCAAAAACAAAAACATATACCCATTCTTTTGCCATCACTATCCTTAGATATTAATAGAAATACATTTTGTTAGACAAGTTAGCCTTTGATGGGAGTAAAAAGAGTTGATAACTAATTTATTAGTAATTGCAACTTAGATGTCAAAGGTTACCTGTTTCTCTAATTCTTCAGTGACATCCTCAAACAGATCTTTAGGTGTTGAGCCAGAGTTATTTGACGCAACAGCATAATATTGGGGCAAATCTTTAACCTACAAACAATAGATGCATTACAAAAGAGAGGGAAAAAAAATAAAAAATAAAAAAATAAAAAAAACCTTCAATTCTTTGTTTTCTTCCTTGTATTTTTGTTTTCTTTGTTTCTTGCTACTCTAAACAGATCACAATAAAGAAAATACCTTTAAACAATAATCACGCCAGTGAGTTTTGGCTGTAAGAATGCCAGCAGCTACGTGTTCCTCCATCAGCTTCCGATACGCATCACGGTTTTTCCGCTCAGCCCGCCGCAATTGTTCCTTATGTTTAGTCACAAATGAAGGTAAGAACAGAAAATAGATGAGAAATAATTACGCCATTCTGGATTATCCTACCTTCTGTATCTTCTTTTGTTCCTCTTCTTCCTTCTCTAGATCACGAATATAATCTTGAAAAATGAGCAAACGATCAATCTTTTCAAGACGTGCACATCTTTCATCATCTTCTAAGCGATCTTGAACTTTACGCCAATGGCTGTTCACCTGGAAATGAAATAAATCATGAAAAGCACATTCATGAAAAATCAATGGTGACAAAAAATTGTTTAAACAATACAAACAGTACTCCTCATTTCTTAAAGGTATACCTTAATAAAATCACATGATTCAAGAAATTTTCGGTACTCTGCTATATTCCGTCTATGGTCCTCTGCAGCCTTTTCCTTCTCCTGGATAAAAAGAACAAGATATGAAACAGTAAGGATTAGGTCTTCTAAGCAACATATAGATTATCAATTTCAGCTACCCAATTGAAGTAATGAATAAATGCCAACCATATGACAATAACAAACAAAATAATTGTACCAAAAGAAAAAGAAGACATATTCAGGAAGAGGGCCAACAAAACACATGATGCAAACTAATAAGAAAAAAACTAAACACAGATTCACATTCAGCTAATATTGCATACATGGCTGCTGGGTGGCCAAGAAAAGCAAAAGGAGTAAAGATCCCACCAACAAACAGATCAACTGAGCCAAAAAGACTATTTTCAAACATCTATTTACACAGCACAATTCTAACTAAATTTATTGGAACCAATTTATGGCAATGAAATCAAGATTATGCTCAAAATAATAATACAGAAAGGTACATTCATAGCCATCCAGACAACTAGACCAAGGCCCCAATATTTAAAATCAAATGTATGTTTACTTAATAAAAGTTATGCAAGAAGCATATAACTTTTACCTTCCTCCCGAGTTCCACCATGTAGTTGTCGAAGAGGTCCTCCCTGTCTCTGACTCGTTCAACAGCTTTGAACCGTTCATCATTTTCAAACATACTTACAGCTTTGCTGAACAGGTAAAGAGCTCAGTTAGTACTTAAAGATCATTTAACACTATCATAAATCACAGAATATAAAAGACCAGACTAAATAAAAGCTTCAATAGCGAAGGAAAGATTTGAACCTAAATTTTGTTGAAGATGTCAGTTCCTCACACTCCTGAAGAGATCAAAGCACCAAAAAGAGCATATATCAATCAGACACATCAAATATAGAAAAAAAATAAAGTTTCTGAGCTGTATGCAACATACTTCAAGCATCTTTGTGAATTCTTCCTTAGCTTTTTTCTGCCTCGTTCGCTTCTCCTCAGCTTCCACCTTTTTCCTTTGACCCAAATACTAAAACATGATGCAATGTAAGAACAGAATGGTGAAATTTCTTTATGCACAAAATTGAAATTTGAAAAGCAGGCAGAGATTGGTCACTCAACCCCTATGACCCTAACATAAGTTCATCTACAGCTGCTGCTGTAAGGTTTCGTGCAAAGTTTACCTCATTAAATGCTTGCTTACGCTCACCAAGTGTTTTCAGAGCAGCATATCTTTTGTCATTAACTATTTCTCTCATTGCCTGTATAAAATATCAATATAATAAAATCAGTTTTCAAGAAACAAAAGGTAGCAGGAACTAGAAAAAAGATATAGCGGAACAACCTGCTCCCAAGTCCAATCAGACTGCACATTTGCAGATTCAAGAAGAGTTTTGAAAGCATTTTTCGCCTCCTAAACAATAACAACAAAATGGTACAGAAATAGCCAAATAAGAAAGGCGAATGCTTCAATATCAATACGTCATAGTCTCCTAACTCTTGAAAAATTATTACATATAAAACATTTCTAGGTCATTTCAAGTACCAGCTTATTGGCATATACTAGAGGTTCAACATCAGGTGTTTTCTCCTCCACTGGAGTCACGTTAGTTTTCCCAGCAACTGCCATTCCTTTTTTTGCTTCCTGCCAATAAAAATATGCAGACAAGTCAACAAAGCAAATTAAGAATTTGATTTTCAAATATGCATGCTAACACTTTTTGAAGAGATGCATTTCTCAAATCAAATGCGCCAAAATAAGAGACCTTCTTTTCTTTAAGAATCTGCAGTGTGTAGAACTTGTATGTAGATTTTTACTTTTCTTAGATAAACAATAAGTAGTCCAAACAACATCCACCAATTTAAAGCATCACATAAAGAATTAAGTCATACCTCAATATCATGAATAGAAGCTCCTTCTGCAGAAGTTGCAGCATCTTGAGACATGGCATTTCCAAAGCCACTCCTATAATCGCCAAGAATTCATTCAGACAACATTGCCTTTGCAATTAATTTTTTATATCATAAAGATCATTAGAAAATTACAGAAGTAAAATTTCATACATTATACTTGTGCTGGCATTGATTGAACCAGAAGGAAAACTAGTACTTCCTGAAACCACATTTAACGAAGTCACCAATGCAGGTTGAACAACAGTGGCAATTGCTGCAGCAGAGTGTGCCACAGTAATGGTTGATGATCCAGAAACAATCGAAGGGAAAGGATTTGTCGCCGCTACCACAGGAGTAACTGGAATTGGGCTAGAAGCCATCCCAGATAAAGTTGAAGAAGTGCTTGAGCAAACTGAAATAGTTGCGTTGGACATTTCAGCTGAGGATACAGCAATGGCAGCAGGACCATTAGAATTTGCTCCCAATTCTGAGTGAGTTCCCTGGCAAGCTGCCAATTGGGCCTGTTCTCGGGCTAGCTGGAAGCAAACATTTAGAGAAGAGATCAGACAAGTAGAGAAGAAAAGGGAAAAGAAACACCAAGTAGAAGATCACACACACAAGAAAAGGAAAAAAAAAAACCTTCAGGTCCTCGGGTATTGACCACTTGGATTGTTTTGTGATCTTGTTGTAGTAATACCTGCAAAACCCATTCCATGAATGTGTAAAGACCATGGACAAAGGTGCAAATTGCATAGATCCCATAATATGCTTTACTGCAGAAAATAAATGGGAAAGATACTAAATGGAGAATATTGTTGAAAGTTTACACATACTTTTTACCCTCTTGAGTTGTAAATTCCTTCCAAACAGTTGAAGCATCAGCCCTCTGTTATAGTAACATAAATATTAAGTGAAGACATGAAATTAATATGAGAAAAACTTTTAAATCAATATTAAGTATCACGTCACAATGATAACTGACACACTGTCAGGCAGCTTGATAAGAAGGTCCAATAAAAAGAGTTTATGGCATTGAGAAAGAGAACAAAAGAATCGCGACATCTGTTACAACATAATGCCTTCAACACCATTGCCAACATATATTACAGAAAATGACCCTATGTGTAAATAATGAATCCACAGAGAATATTCCAGCTGTTTGCAACTGCCCCTTGATTCCTATCAGCTAGTTTGGTGATCTTAAATCTATAACTTTATTTCATAAAACTACTTACAGCAGAATAACTCCAAAGCCCATGTCAAAACAAGTGGGGAATTTGCGAATGGTCGAACCGTGATCAAAACTAATAGCAGATGATATTAAGAAAAGAAATCCAAATGCTAATGTCTAAACTCTCTAGACCCTTGATCTACACATGAGACATATAGCAATACATACCCAGTAACCGCAAAAATCTCCTCTGACACAGTTTTATAAAATTAATAAATAAATAAATAATAAAAAAGAGAGAGAGAGAGAGACAGAGGAAGAAGAAAAGAGAACTATGTAGTATTTCATCTACTTTATTAAGATGGAATTTGAGAAACTTATGGCAAATTTCTCGGGTAGACATGAAAACATCCAATTTCCCTTTGGATAATCTAGAGAACGAATTTTTAAGTAACATAGGGCGGCAGCATCTATATCTGTTCTCCCAATATTATTTCGTGTAGCATCCCTTAGATTTTGAACTTTAGATATCCCCAATAAACCCAAGAAATTAAGGTTAATTTTGACACATCAATCAAAGATCAATGTCAAATTTTCAAAGACAGAAGAAAGTATAAAAGGGCCTACTAAGAAATTGTTAAAAAATAGATGATCAAAACAACTGAAACAGAAAAGGAACTCATAATCTGCTACAATTTTCAAACTGGAAATGACAGGAAACCTTCACTTAGCATTTCATACCTCCGAAATCAGTAACACAATGTATACCTAGGGAACTCTTTACAAGCATTGACATCAAACAAGTCATAGAAAAAACAAAGCTTGCGAAAATAACGAAATAGATAAAACTTGTATCACAAAATTCAGGACATATGAACAGATAATAACAATTCTTCTAAATCTGCCAAAAGAGTGCAAAAAGGGCAAAAGCATTCCTTGATATTGAACTCTGAAAGCATCATGGAATTAACAAATTTACTGGTACATGACTCGACCAGGCAGGGTTAGTTAAATAAACAAAAGACCAAAAAAAATATTAATTGAAGAAATTTCTAATAGAAGCAGATAACTTCCATAGTAGAGATGAAAAGTAGTAACCTCCCTCCAAAATTTCACTAAGTAACGAAGTGAAAAGGGCAACCATTACTACTTAATATTTGTTAAGCACATCCAAACACTAATTCCACATACATTTGCCCCTACACTGTAAAAAAGATGTAAATAGCAGAATGTTGCCTGCCTTGAGAAAGTGAAAGCCCGCCTTCAAAGTGAGCATATAGAGCAGTCGTTAAATTTCTCCAGACTTGCCATGACGTCTACAAACCAGTGGAAAAACATGCAAAGAAAACGAAAACTCGAATAAAACAATTTTGATCAATTCAACCTTCACTTCAATTGTCAACATCCACTTAAGGGAACGCAGTTTATGCAAAACCAAGATGTACGATACTAAAGCATATCAAAGGCATGGTTGACTGGTAATCGAAGCCAATTAAAAAGAGTTGCAAGAATGTCAAACAGACTACTCATACGACTCACCTCAATTGGTGTCATCAATTCCAGAGGCTTCTCCCAGCTAGATTGTTTTGTCCTCTTATTATAATAATATCTGAAAAAACACGAATCAGTTAGGAAGAAAAAGAAAAGAATGTGGATATATGCATGTATGCGAAACAATTTACCTTCTCCCGTCACTTGATGTATGCTCTTGCCAATCACATGACAATGGCTGAGTAATACTAGGAACATGTGCTGCCTGATATTCAAAAGGGTGAACAATTAAAACAGATATCAGATTCAACAAAGAAAGTAAAAGTTAAGATGGACATGCATAGTTCCAAAAATAAATTTAAAAAATAGCAAAGGGATTATAGCAATATTTGATTGTTATCAGAACCAACATCAAGACTGACTTAACAATAAAACTACTGAAATATCAGTTAGCCCATCTGGTTATCTACCTCTAAAAATAATTTTCAGTCACAGACTTACTCAAATCACATGTTTTGTTTAACTTTGAAGAAGTCCAGGAGGAGACGTTTAGAAAGTAGTAAAAGTGCAGTAATCCACTATTAGAAAGATTAATTTGGTGAACCATAGGAGAACCATCCTTCTACTTTTCCTTTGCTTTTCTCCTCACTATGAAACAATAGATTGATTTTTTTTATAGGAAAGCACAGACTTATATTAGCGGACAAAAGGGTGAAAAACTCAATAACGGATTAAGTTTTACACTCCTTCATCTTCTCATCCCCCCACTTTTTCCTGCTGCTAATAGTCATTTAAGGGAAGGTTGATAGTAGTAGTACCAAGGCATTCAAAGCTTTAGGTAGCATCATGCTTCAAAATCCATTCAAATTATTAGTTTATCCTTCATATTCTACCCTCGTCAAGATTTTTAATAACCTTAAACATCAAGAAGTCAAGGCCAAATCTGCTAAATGGAAAATCAAACAGACAATTCATCAGATCATGAAATAGCTCACTTAGCCATATCTCCCAAAGCCATCTCACTTTTCATAATATAGTTTCAACAAGAAGCATCAAAACACATGGCATGAGAGGGGGAGTGAGCTACAAACAAGGACTTTATAAGTTGCAAAAACAAACACGGAAAATTATGTACAAAGAAAATGTAAACAGAAAATACATTAACTGTATCTGTGGAGGAAGCAGCTGCTGGTTGTTGACCAGTCTGCTGTGCTGGTGACACTAGTGATGCACTGTGATTTGCAGATGACACCCAGGATTGTCCAGCTACAGGTGCAGCAGGTGCATGCATTTGAGGCATTGGTTGGAACTGGGCTGATGGACTCGCATTAGTCTGTGGCTGACCATAAGAAGATGGTACAAACTGAAACAATGGAAAACCATCAAAAGAAATGCAAAAAGTACTCCAAAAACAAACACAAATAATACGAGACCTTACAGTATATGATGAAGAGAGAGGCATCCCAGGGACACCTACAGGCATAAGATTATTCATTGCAGGGGCTGTGGGCTGTGACTGAGGTGAACCAGCTGTAAGGGGTCTATTAGTTTGAAGATAAGATGCCGGCACGGCCTGTGATGACGGCACAGCATGAACAGGCTGACTCGGCCTTGGGGGGTAATGCTGCATTGGTTGTGAGTAATGCAATGGTTGACTTGGAATAGTCGGCAACCCAACATTTGAAGAAGAAATACCTTGTCCAACAGGCCGAAACTGTTGTGAAGCTGCTGGAATAAATGATTGGCCCTGCGGTGTCGGAGGCACTGGTCGAAACTACAGCACAAGGATTTGACACATAAAACAGTAATTAAATTGTTGCGATAAGGCATATGAATCAGCAAAGATAAGTATGAAACAAAACTTTGCGTATCAAGGATCCACAGAGATAGAGAAACAGACACACACAAACACACTACGGCTAGGAATTAGTCATCATACATCTCTGTACAAAGCTTTGACATAGGAAGTACTGATAAAATTAAGTTACACTTGTTCAAGAAATTAGATATTGAGCCAACCGGAAACTTGAATCAAATCAAATTTGACTGTTCCCTATCACCTTTACGTAGAAAGAAAAAAATTTCAAGTGTAGGAAACAAAGTAGTCAGAATTGGTACCTTGAGATATGCAAAACAACTTGTTTAATTTCAAACCTCTTATAAAATACCCCCAAACAAAGCAAGACAGACCAAAGTTGACATTTTCAGTGAAACCATGGCCAGAGTTTAACTGTTCAATATTAAATTCAAAAGCGCTGCATACATAAATTTGAATAAGCAGTTTGTTTCATGCAAAACCATGTTCAAGTTTTAGAAATTAAGGTTAGATACCTGTCCTCCGGAGGATTGGGGATTATTTGCCATTCAGGCACATAGGCAGCTTCCTTGAGGGACTGTAGATATCAAAAGTCATTATCAACGTCTTATCTCAACAAGATAATACTCTCTTATAGAGCTCCCATCAAGAAGCATCAAATGCACCATAGAAGATCCAAAAATAATCAAGTTATCCTAACAAGAAATCTAGATAATAATAATAATCGTGGAAAAGAAGTTATTTTAGTAAATGGTTCACTACCAGCTCTATCTCAAAATAATTTATACAAAAAAATAAATAAATAAATAAATTTAAAATCACTAACGACCAATTTCTCAAAAACTCATAATTTTCTTTTCAAAGTTCTTCATGCACGACGCAAAAGATACGCAGTCAGAAAATAAATTTAAAATTGGCCGCAATTCCGTTCATCACTTACAGGTGCACCGTTACTCAATGCCACGACCAAAAAAATCCTCTCTTGCCTTAATTATATATCATTAACGAACATAACAGATCAAAAAGATAAGAATTATCAACCTCCAAAATCTAAACACGTAATCTCCTATATTGCATTATAATTCTTATTATCAGAACGCCAAAATGTGTAGAGTTACAAAAAAATTATTCAAGTTCCGCGGTTTCCAGCTCTACAGCAGCTCGAAAATACAAAGTCTAAACCTTTTAGAAAATTATCTTCTCCCAGCAACCAAACAGAGTCGAAGTACATGGTAGCAAAACAACAAAAATAATAATAATAGAGAAATAATCGAGACTTACATGACGGAGAGAGTGGGAGATACAGTGAACAATGAGGTGCAATAAAAGAAATTAAAATTTGTGAAGTGAGGAGAAAGGTGAGATCTGTTTCAATGTTCAGGCAAATCGGGTCAGGCGTTAGGGTTTAAGAGAGTACAGAAATTGGAAATTTTGATTGAAAGGGGGCCTACAAAGGTTTGGGAAATTATGAAATGACCCAAGGGGTCCTTTTAAAAGAACCAGTTCCCTGAATTTAGATAATTGATCTAACCATTTCTATATGTTATGACGAAAATACCCATCTTTATATACACACACAAACTCCCTTATTTTCAAATTCAAATTCAAATACAAACAAAAACTCTCTCTCCTCTCAACTCTCTAGCTCCCTCACCCTCACTAGAATCTATGCCAACAACCGGGAAGGGGAAGCGATACAACCGAAAAGATGAAGCAATGCGACGGAGCAGACAAGAAGAAGATTCGAACAATTTAGGGCCCTTTTCGGTGATTTTGACACAAAAAGACCACAGCTTCTAACCGTGAACACCGATGAACCATTCGCAAAGGTATTTTTGGATTTTGGAATACATTTTCCGATTTCTGAAGGCATTTCCAATTTGTTTAAATGATGCATTTGAGTTTTTTGATGTATTGGAGTGGTTTGGATGATGTATTAAGTGATTTTGAGTAATTTAGATGAAATTTTGAGTTGGGAAGTATCAAAAAATACAGAATTTGTCGAAATCATTGCTACGGTCTGACTGTCTTCTGACGGTCCCGTGGTCCATGGTCTTTGGGTTGTCTGACGATCCTTTAACAATCCACAGTCCTTGATCCTTGGACGGTCCATGATCCTTTTACGTCTGACAATCCTTATACGGTTTGGACCGTCATGAAGTACTTTGACAGTCTGACAGTCCAATTTCTAATTTTACTTTTTTTCTAGTTTTCAGTCATTTTTAGCTTTATGACACAAATTTACACTAATTATGATTGAGTACATATGGAAATTCATTATTTGATGTGTTTCTAGCCTATTCTTGTTTCAGATATGGATACCCCTCGTGTCACTATCAATTTAAAGACAAGCGTCGATGACCATTATAGTGGATAATATATGAACATATCCACTTTGAGACCAATTAAGTTGGTCAAAGAGAAGTTTAATTCAGCATAGTAAGATCTATTTCAGACTACCTGTATTGGACATTTGGTAGATATAAACGAATTGGTGTTCCCAGCCCAATTTGTCCATCATATATTACTAAGACCGGTGGAGGCAATGGGGCTTCAGAATGACACGTGGTTTTTAGTTTGAGGTATGTAATCTATCATGTTTAGCTCTTGTTTTTGTGATATATCATATTCTATTTGTTTTGATGATTTCCTTTGCTCTGATTCTAACTCGGTTGTTAATACTTATTGATTCATTTATTGAATGATTTTAGGGAAGACTATATAATTCAGTGTGTATGAATTCGAAATTATCACCGGTCTTACATTTGTACAAAAGACCAATTCAAGGTAAAAAAAATGGGGTTGCCCGAGTTTCCAAGTTAAAGGATCCTATAGATTGAGAGACATCTATTTGAATAGGCAAAACGTCAAACTTCCTGCTCTATACAAGACATTGGATGGGATAGATTATAGTTTTATTCCTAATGATAATGCAATTAAGTTTGCATTGTTCTACTTTATAAAGCGATTCTTGCCGTGTGAAAGTAGAAAGATAACTTTTTCTATCACAAAACCTTGAAATAGTGAACAACCTGAACTTCCTGCTTTAGACAAGATATTGGATGGGATAGATTATAATTTTATTCATAATAATAATGCAATTAAGTTGGCATTGTTACACTTTCTAAAGCGATTCTTGTGTAAAAGTAGAAAGATAATTGTTTCTATCGCCAACCTTGAAACGGTGAAGGACCTAAACTTCTACAATCATTATCCATGGGGTTTAGAGTCTGTATGATATTATCTTTACCTTACTGTCTACTCTTCTTAGAGGAAAAATGTAATATTATCAAAACAAAGTCAAAACGATGCAATGAAAGCATGAAGCATAGAAGTATGACTTGTTTGGACGTCCAGTTGATTTTCAAGTACTTCTCCTAAATTGCTTTTAGTTCATATTCTTTAATTGCTTGCGGTAAGAAAAAACCTAATTAGTTTTTGTATATTTGATATCAACAGGTACGGGCTTTTGAGGCTATCTTTTTCTTTAAGTTGAAATAAAGGGTACTCTTTAATTATAACATCCCCCCATAATTAAATAAACTAATAGGCGAACTTGTCTTAGGCAAAGTTTAAACATCATGAAAAGTTTCTAGTTAGATACTTTCATATTATTTTATATGCATATTATTAAATATTTATATTCCAACACACATTTGTCAGATTCTACTATACTTGGTTGTCGTAATTGTCATAAAGAGGAATAATTTTCCATACTAGAGCTAGTAGGTACACCTCAAAAGGTTCAATAACCATAGTATTCAAGACCAGTTGCATTTGTTGATGTCAACATTGGCGCACAGCTTCCTAAGGCTACACCGCCAGCATATGTTGATGTACCTAATGCTACGTTGGCTAAGACGTCAATGATGATGCAGGCTGACATGGTGATGAGCCCGTTTCATGCGCTTGATAGACAGGAGGAGGTAATTTCGTATTCTTGTTTATCTGGAGAATATGTTAGTCTGTGGCACCGTTGATTCTGAATATCTGGAAAAGGTTAAACTTTTGAGGTATATTAAGTACTCCAAAGATGCAGACGTTCATTCAATCCTTCCAATGAAGTTTTCTTCGGATTATTGCTCTATGTATAAGTTGGTATGTATATACACACACTACTAAACTCAATACTTCATTTTTTCTTATTTTTGGTGATCTACTATATATATATATATATAGATATATGATCAAAATTAAATCTCTCCATGTCCAGTACATAGCATTGATCTCCTCTTATTTGCTTCTACTCGGGATATGCATGAGCAAGAGTTGCTTTGATGATTATACAACCAAGAGGAAGAGGAGGATATTTACTGTAATTTGGTATGTGTTGCTGGTGTGTTTTTCCTTCACAGTCATGCTAGACCTTGTAAAGTCACAGTGGAACTACAGCCTCAGATACTGGCAAGAGGTGGGTAACTCTTCTCCTACAAATATATAAAATAAAACAAATCTCATTTAAATCATTAATTAAATTGTCTTTATTTATACTTTCAGATGCAGAAGCAGGATTCAGTGCATATCATCGTTGAAGAAACTGGGAGGCATGAATTATTTTGAACAAATATTAATTATTTCTGTCATTATTTAACTTATTCTATTTTTTTTTTTTCTCTCTCTCAGATTAGATTACTCTCACCTCCCACTGCAATCTCTTCGTTTCTTCATGTATTAGTTCCTCACGTGGTTCCCGCACTCATTCTGATAAAAGACAAGGACACTGCGGATATCTGATAATGGGTGGTATTTCTTGAGGGTACTAATCAAACCAAACAAGATAAAAAGGTTTCGTAAGGAAAGCCTTTTTCTTTCCCCTAGCACTAACAAAACCGAACACCCCTTAAGTTACAAGACATAAAAAAATTCCCTTGTTTTTAGCTCTGTCTAGTTATTTCAGAACTTATTTTAAGACTTAAATAAATACATTTTTATGTAACAATTTAATAATTTTAAAACTAAATCATCGTAACCAATAAAATATTGATAGTTTATTATTAAATTTAATTGAAATTATTATAAGTTAAAAAAATTCATCCATAACCTACCTAATTATTATTAAAAACATATTTTTAATGAATCACTTGTTTCATCGTATTTTAATAAAAGTTACATATTTTAATTGTATTCTCCATGTAATTATCATTAGTTGATTAATTTAGAATTGGTTTAGTCACAAGTGTAACTAGAAAAAAGGTTTATAGAGTAATTTTTCGCATAATAATTTTACTCATATTAAATTATATCCCAAATTTTGTATCTAAGTAATATATATTTAATAAATGATGTTAAGTTGACGATTTAATGATGTAACGATATAAATTATTATCAAGTGGATAAAATTTGATGATTTACTAATTGATATGTGGTTTAAAAGTATCAAAACATTATTTGGGATAAATTTTGGAAAGTGTAATATTATTCATTCTTTATAAAAATATATATGGAAATATTTATCGATTTAATTTTCTTCTTTTGTTTTTCTTTTTTCCTTTTCTTTATGATCAACTATCTCAAATGTAGAAAGTGAATCAAATTTGCGATTACTCACAGATTGACAATCTGTTAGTTATAAATCTTTGCCAAATAAGGGACACAAGATACGCTGAATGCCAAATCTTTTTATCTCAAAAGTTGCAGAAGGCCAGAAGCGAATAAGAAAACAATGACGCTTTAATGGAATTAAATAGCTAGAAATGGTACAGAGTTTACTGAGAAAACTATGAATTTGTGGTGATCAAGCTTTCGAATCCGCTCTAATTTAAAGGAATCTTGAAAGCAGATTTGATCGCAAATGAAAACTAATTGAAACAATCTTCTACCATCCATCAGCAACCCATAGAACGATGAAACCACCGAGAGATTTAAACAATAGAATCCACAGAGGCAGGCCATGATGACCATAGTGCCTTCTCTGACCTGTCTTCACCTCTCTTTAGAGGAAGCTGAGGAATTCTCACCAAGTTGTCATCCCTGACACTGCAAGAATGTCTACAAGAGAAATTGAACATACCCAACTTCTTGTTTGCAATAAAATTTTTGGGCAACTTAGCTTTATAATTAGTAGTACTGCTGCTGGTCTTGGTGCAC
This sequence comes from Bursera palmeri, assembly GCA_026225775.1. Lineage (NCBI taxonomy): Eukaryota > Viridiplantae > Streptophyta > Magnoliopsida > Sapindales > Burseraceae > Bursera > Bursera palmeri. Next base: position 18,065 of record JANKKB010002239.1, read on the forward strand.
TCTTTAAAAGCAGCCAAAAAGGGGTCTGGATGATGATGCTTTAAAAGACCTTTTCTGGAAGAACTTCTTGAAGGAGGCTGATGGAACGCGCATGGAGGAAGAGGGATCTGTATATCATGAACTGAAAACCTAGCGCTTTCCTTAGGGCAAGGAGGTGGAGGTAGCTTTAGTGAAAGGCGTCCCTCCATGATAAGGCACTCTTGGTTTCTCACCTTGGAGACTCCAGGCTTGTTCTCCCATGAAAAGGGCACATTCCCTTCTGAAACAACCTTGCTTTTACTCATTGCTGAACTTCAAATTGTGAAGCTAGGCTTGGTTAGGATTTATATAGAAGGGAAGAGTCATATAAGACGTGTGGGAGGGGGACAAGGGTAGGGAGCTTTTAGACAGATGAAATGTGAAACACACTGAAGGTGAGGAAAAATAGACCAAGTCCTTGTGGCTTGTGCTGTGGGCACATACATCGTAGAATTAAAGTTGATAAGTTATAAAAAATGTGCCAGGCAAGAGACAGAATTAGAATTATTGACTGAGCTCATATACACATACATACTTTTGGTATGGAACGGATTGTTAATAATATCTCTATGCTTGCCGTCTGATTCTATTTAGTTCCAAGAAACGATATTGACAAATTTGAATGTTACGAAAAAAGACAAACAAGAGTTTAGTTTTAAATATGTAATCCCAATTACATATATGACTAGAATGCCTTGACACCCGATTGAATTGTCAGGCATCAAACTATTATCAAATTTCAATTTGTGCATTAATTATATCAGTTGTTACACAAATTAAGAGTAATCCAATCTTTTCCTTCATGCCATAAGCAACTTAACTACCGAGACAGACGTGAACTAATTGAAAAGCTGAGAGACTTGCCCCATTGGGTTAAGCTTCTTTTTTATCCGAGTTGACCTTACATAGAAAATTATCTTCAATTAGCTAGCGTATTCGAATGGAAAAAGGGGAGAAAATTTTCACCAATGTCCCATGCGAGAAACTTCTTATTGGGTCAGAGTGATTGCTCATTTGCTAGCTATTACTATTATTATATGACACGCTTTCAGCATTGTAAGATTTGTCGTTTAGAAGTAATATATTTACCGAAGAATGTTTGTATTATTATATGTGCGTACAATACATTTAATTAGATGATGTGACAAGACGCGGGATGAGAAAAATGAAGTTTGACGAGATTGTTTTCGGGGAAATAACAATAACCCCCCAATTAAATTTGAAGAAAACACCCAGC